>JAOXYM010000018.1:21651430-21663749 GCA_028567055.1 Leptatherina wallacei
AACAGCCACACAGAGAGAAATAGAGAGAGAAATATATATATATATATATATATATATATGTATATAT
The DNA here is from genome assembly GCA_028567055.1 of Leptatherina wallacei. NCBI lineage: Eukaryota > Metazoa > Chordata > Actinopteri > Atheriniformes > Atherinidae > Leptatherina > Leptatherina wallacei. The sequence continues at coordinate 21,651,498 of JAOXYM010000018.1, forward strand.
ATATATATATATATATAGAGAGAGAGAGAGAGAGATAGATGGGGGGTTAGCAGAAAAGTCAACAGGTGCTGTTCAATTTGTAAAAGTTTATGTCGACTGCAGGACTGACTCTGAAATAAATGGACCTTTTAACATCATCTAAGAAAGTCTTTTTGGAGGAAAACAAACAGCCTGCTGGGCTTTTCACAGCGAGCACAAACTGATTTACACCTGCATCCACTGATTTAATATCGCTCTGCTGCACTGCGGTCTGTACATCATGTAAACTCAAGAGCAGGGTTCCAATTTATCTGATTTGACTTTCTGTTTTTCTCTTCTTTTTATTTGTTGGTAGAGCTTGTAAAACATCTACCTTTATTTCCCAAAACCAAGTGATTACAAGAATTACAACCCAAAGAATGTAAAATATGAATTACTAATTACTCATTTATTTTATGGTTGATCCAGATATCATGAAGATATTAGCTCACATTTTAATGAAGGTCCTTAAAAAAAGATAAGTCTTTTTTTTATTTCAGTTTTACTTAAAGTTCTATTTTTCTAACTTATTAATGTAAACATTGCAGAACACCTTATTTGTTTCTGAGTAGCAGGACTGTATCGACATAATGATGATGAATTAAACCTTTAATATCTTTGAATGCCTCAGACTACCTGGCCAAGAATCCAAACATAAAACATGCTAGTTTACTACTCTGAAAAAAAAAAAAGTGTAAGTTTTTATAATCTAAAATTATGTGTAAAACTCCTACACAAATTTGTGCGTGTGTGAGACTGTTCCAGTCCTGTAATTGTCTCCTCATTTCCATTTCAGAGATTTTTTCTTGTGTTGAATAAGATGAAGCCCTTGTAATCGGCATGAAGACAATTTTCTAAGTAAATTATACTTCAAGAATGTGTTTCAATAAATCCTTCAAAAAAAATCTTTATTCTTTGCTTATCAGCTGAGGGAGTCAGTGACACCTCACCTCTCTTAAACAACTCTGAAATGAAGGAATACTAGAGATGGAACACAATTTTGCTTCATTTATTTATTTCCATAAAGTTAACGCAGCTGATTCTGTGCTAAAACAAAAAAACCTCATTATTAAACTGAATGTCTTCGTATCTGAAAGCTGTGATACTTACAGCCCACTCTGGAATAGCTTGCTTCTATGACTGCCTCTCATATGTTGCAATTCTTTTATTATTTGGCTTGCTGCACTGAAGGTGCAGAAGTCAGCAACTGCTATTCTTCATACACTTCATCCCACAGAGAAAAAGTAATGGCATGCGCTCATTTTTCTTCTTACTGAAAAGTCAGGGTCATCTTCAGAGTTTGACACTGTACAAGGGTCTTTTCCATGTGGGGTGTATGGGTGTGTTGCATCATTTTGGCGTATCATTTAGGGCGAAAAGAAAACTTCTGTATGCATGCATATTAGTTGGTATTTCAAAACGTAAATTGTGACCATTAATTTGACATTATTCAACCTTTGTAAATAAGTTCTAATGTTACTGACGAATGAACAGACAAAAAATAGCTGCAGCCAAAGCTTAGTTAAAGTTTGCTCTACCAGTCAAAGCCATCCAGACTGAAGAAGTGGTTAGCGGGAGATGGGGATGCAAATGTACAAGAGCATCCAGCATATATGTACATCTTTGTAGATCTCTACAACCATTTGTGCCTTACTGGACAATCCCCAAAGGTTGACTGTTCAAAATATTTTGATGTGGCAATTTGAATTGCAGTCGGAAGTAAAAATAGGAAACAGTTGAGAGCAACAATTTCCAAACACAGATTGCCCTTAAATATAGCAATTTTATCAACTGACAGCAGGAATAAATGACTTTCTGAACTGATTTGTTTTGCGTGGCGACAGAATATATCTGCACCCTGATGGAAACTCAAACCTGAACTCCGATGGGAATAACAGCATTAGAATATACAGTGTGACTAACAGCATGATTTTTTTCAGTCCTGGATAATCTTACTAATTACTGTTTCCATTGTAACAATGCTTCTACTGTTACTGACAATAAAATGTGGCATGCTACTATAATTAAGCACACTGCTGCTGTCTGCATCTGTCTAGGGGGCTTCAGGGGTGGCTAAGGAGGAGTAAAATGTCATGGTAAGCCAAACACAGAGGCAAGTGTGCTCATCCAAACACTCATGCGCAGTCACACTCACAAACAACAAAGAGACACACATACACCAACAATGAGCCCACAGAATACAAAGGTAACGTTTTTAAACGGGAACACAGACCTTGCTTTTCCTCCAACTGAGATAAAAGGCAAGAACATTTTGTGAAACGCACATTATCACCAGAAACAAACTGTTTCTCCGTGTCATTTGTAGGTAATTCTAATCTCATGAAGCACTTATCCACTAACAAAGAAAGGGACGGAGGCACGGAATCCGGGCAGCCTTAGCGTGATTGTTTTGCTCCACAAAAACTTATGAAACTTGGTGTCTTATCACACATTGTCCCACAAGACATTGTCCCACCATAAGATTTGGTGTCTTATCACATATTGTCCCACAGCAATGCTGACATTATGTAGATTAATGTAGAAGTTTTTCTGTTAGTAATCTATTCTTTAAAGTTTCCACATGATTCATTAATCATATCTAATATTAATTTGTATTATTAATAATTGGATATGCAGGTGAATTTAAAGATCCAACAAAGGATGCATATTTGAACATAAAAAAAAGAAAAGTAATTGTCAAATATACAGTACCTGAAACTTGCGGACTATTTGATACAATGACAATTTGGTTATAGTTACAATACGGAAAAAGAGGATAAGTAATTTGCTTTTAATTAAAGTAATTTATTTTTGTGACCAATCTTTACTTGGTGAACACAGCATATAATGTATTTTTATATTTGATTTCTATATTTTGTTCTTCATCAACACTATCATGTTCTTGAACATGATGCAGCAATTATCATCTCATCAACAGCCTGCATAGGTGATACTTTATCTATCCGAAGTGTTGATGACATTTATTAAGTGATAAATCATATAACCAGATGTGACAATTGTGCAAAATTAAACAACCAACAATGCTGAAGAAACTCTAGATTAACTTGTAATTTGGTTAAAAGTTTTTCTGATCATTGAAATATGCATCTTTGTGCAACACTGATTAAAGCTATACAATGCAGAATCATCAAGTAAACAGTAGTTGATAATAAAAAAAAACTATCATTGGCTCTTTACTTTCACAGAAATGACTTTACTTTTAACATTGGATGCCCACTTTAGTTGTAATGATAACTTTATTATTTCCTAAAATCTAGACCTTTCTTTGCATTTACTTTTTAAATTTATTTGCTAGGACTCATTTAAAATGCCACCCTTGGCATCGGCCCTGTGATCAAAAATATTCTAGACCCACCCTGACTTTGAGTAGCTAAAGATTGAATTATTTCAATATTACTGACACAAAGCCTCATCTAATGTTAATTTTGACATTAACCTGTAAAGTATTAGCGGTTGACAGATTAGGCATTCATTTAGGTTCAGAACACATGCACAAGGAAACTGACCGTACAGTTTTGGCCCAATTGAACTCCTGCCTGAAGGGATGGTTGGGATCCACAATGATGGATCTGCTTTTTTTTTGTTTGTTTGTTTTTTCAAAAGTCTGACCTTGTGACCTTTTACATAGCATTGGAAACATGTTTTGTTGGAATGTCCCAACAAAGACCCCTACAGTACCCTGCGACTGAGGGCACGTTCACATTGCAGATGTTTGGTCCGCTTACACCAATAGTACGATTCGTTTGGTGCAGTGTGAACACCAACCGCACTCTGATGCGGACCACAGAAGTGGACTCTGGTCCACTTGAAAGCCGGGGGTCTTAGTTCTCTTGCAAATGAACTATCCAGTAGACCAGAAAGAAAGTGACGTATTCCAACCTCGATAAAGGAAAAACAAAGCCAACAGCATATGTTCTGCACACCAGAGCAAAATTAGGAATCCAAAGTCCAGAGTCCTGCTCGAGTCCAATTTTACGAACCTGCACCCACCCAAACTGCTAACAAAATATAACCCGTTAATGCAGGGATCCTCAATCCTGTTCCTCGAGGGCCGGTGTGCATGCAGGTTTTTGAAGTTGTATGCTGAAACTGACTCAAATCAGTGGGTAATTAGCAGACTTGAGCAGAGCTTGTCTGAGTGTGAGTTATGTGTGTTGTAGCAGGGACACAACAAAAACCTGCAGGACACCGGTCCTCGAGGACCAGGATTGAGGATCCCTGCGTTAATAGGGTTAATAGGGTTCTCCTATTGAAATCTGGACCCGACTCCACGATGTATAACCCACGACTTGACCCGCACGTTAACACATTACATAGCTTATTGTAAATACACCGCCATCCTTCACTTAGTTGCATTACTTTGTCTTCATTTGTTCATATCTAATGTGATCGTATTGTTTTGTCATAAAAACACTTGTCATCTGTCAGTGGTTGTTTTGGGGAGAAAGCTACTATCAGCTAGCGAGCGAGCAGCGACTTTGTCCAGATGGTTTGGTCAGCTTCAGTTCAGAGCAATTTGAACACAAACCAAACCAAAGGAAGGTGTTAAATCTTTTGGAAATCTCCGCCCAAACAGATCGAGTCCCCGGACTATTCTGGTGTGAATCCAGATTTTCTGTTAAACAGCGACAATAATGTTCCAAGAAAAAAGGTAAAAATAGACTTGAAATTTAAAGTTTGCAATAAAAATTCACAAGATTTTACTTTTCTTTCCTTTTTCTTTCCTTCAGCATCTTCTTCTACAGCATCGATGTGAGGTTCAAAGCAAGTCCATTATGTACTGTTTGTGTATGGCTAGCTCAAGTTGTGATTTCTTTCAGTGAATGTAAAACTTAGAATAGCATTATGCAGAAAGTAGAATTAGAGGTCACTGACACCAAAAATCAGCTGTCAACAGGCTGGCTTGCACCAGCAGTCAACATCCAATTACTCAGACTTTGTATACTAAACCAAAAGTTTTACTGCAGAAATCACTAAATTAATGAGAGTGAATATGACCTCTAAGTCCTACTGGCATGCCGGGTTAAAGGATCTTCTGTTTCTTATTCTTGTTTTCCACTAAAACTGATTTTCTCCTTTATACTTTTGATTTTAGTTAGCAAAGAACGAACAAAGAAAACAAATGAAAATGTAAAAGAAAATTTACCAGATGGACCCGGTACAGGATGCTGATCCCCAGAGTCATGAAGGGTTTGGAGAAATCAATCACCTTCTCTCTCTCAGAGGTGATGGTGAAGCCAGCAACTGCCAGATCTGCTTTCTACAGAAAGAAAGATGGAGACAAAGAGATCAGATAACAGTTTACTAGCTGTAACTATTGCAAACCTACAGAGCTAAGATGGTAATCGACAGAGGATTTTATTGTATTTGGACGGACGGATATATTGATAGAGTCGGAGGAGAAAAAGTAAGATGCTTTCAGGTCCACTGGTAGTGCATAAGAAAACAAGGAGTGTTGGAAATGAAATAAATAAACAATAAAAGAGGAGACAATGGGAGGAAGAGGAAAAGTAAAACTGGGATGTTGAAGAAGGTCAGTGGAGGTCTGAGAGAAAATAAGATACAAAACCAGTGGAGCACAAAGGAAGAAAGAAAGTCAAGAGGGGTCGGGTACATTAAAGAAAAGCTGACATGTGGGTGAAAAACAGAAACAGACACAGTAATTGAACTGTATGAGTTCATATAACAACACAAATATTTAGGTTTTTTGAATCAATAAGGAAAGAAATGAGAATACAATGCAAGCTTTCAGAGATAGACCTGCTTTTTCTCATTGTGCTCCGTATAACCTTTTTTTTTTACTTCTATAAAGTCTGACTTACAGTATTGAGAAAACAATGTATTGTCTCAACGTGCAATCAGTCTACAACAGTTTCTCTGCTCTCCGTAGGGTTATAATAATTCTAGCCTAATCTTACCAGAAAATGTGTAATATATAATACTTATCAAAATCCAGCTTTAAGAATTTTAAGATGACCTCTTGTAGCCTTTGTGTGATAGCATCAGATCTGTGGTTGCAGAACAAGTTTGAATAAAATGTGCAACCCAAGACAACTTTTTTTGACTCAAACAGTTTTAACTCCTAACCTGAACCAAGTGCAGATGAGACAGATGAAGGAATGTAGAAAATTACAAGTGAAAGGGAAAATAATAAAAAGGTCATCCAGGAAAAATCTCAAACCAGTGCTTTTGTTTCCATGGATTTATGCTTTCTGCCACCACCATGTAATTTTGTCCAACGTGGGCGTATTGAACTTTGACAACTTTACGTATCAAAAGTTGCAGCCGTTTTGTATTGACACATGTGAGTAGGTGTAAACTATAACTTCAATAACTATAACAGAAAACTGGGCTCTAGATTATATATGTTCAGATGGAAAAAAATTGCTAAAGTAGTGAGAACAGTTGGTACCATCTTTTGGTTTAGAGGAAACCGACTTTTGGATCTATGGTTGATTAAAGTAGTCAACCAAGGTTCTTTGGGCATTTGATCAGGGTGTCTCCTGGTTTAGCTCCCTTTAGATGTTTTTCAAGCACATTAAACTAGAAGGAGACCCTGGGGCAGATCCAGAACTTGCTGGAAAGATTGTATATCCACTCTGGCCTGCAAGAGGGAGGTTTGGGTTTCCCTTTTGGGCCTGTTGCCCTTCACATGTGATGAGCATGGTTGGATGGATGGATGATCAACACTCATCCACTGAAGGTGATTCATTTCCTCAGAAACAGTCGTAAGAAATAATTTCAAGTTTTAGAAAATTCCTTTGATTCATTACTTTGATTTCATTCTGACATTTTGGAGTAATGAGCTGGGTCAGGCACCTCTGTTTACAGTTCAACTCCACACTTCTCAGACATAGGAGCCACAATTAAAGGCAGCACCTTAGTTCTAAATGTTTAAACCACCTTTGTGGAGAATCTGGAGCTTTTAATGAAATATTGATTTTGATCATACAGAGTCGTTGAGGGTGAGTAGTTGCCACTGAATGCATTACAAGTTAACAGTGAATTGTTACCGTGCAGGTCCCAGGGGACAGCGTGGCACTTAAAGTGCTTGAGGAGAGCTTTTTGTCTTGATTGGGTTCTGTGGGTTGTTGATGGAGCTCAAACTGGCTCCATTTCAAGATCAGACACTTACATTTAGACTGCACTTGACTCATACATACATGGAATGTTACTGTGATCATATTTAAAAAAAAAAAAATATCCCCCACCTCTCATTGTAGAGTGGCTAAGAGTTGCTGTAAAAGCTACAGGTTAAGGAAAGACTGCAGGACTGCAGCAGTCAAATCTTTAAAAGGATATACTGAAAACTAAGTGTAAATGTGTACACAACAGCTCTAAGTATACATTCAATAAGTTAAGCACAGGGACCCTTTCTTCCCATATATTTTCCATGTAGATAAATCAGGGTCAAGCTTATTTATATAGCATATTTAAAAACAACAAAAGTTGGCCAAAGTACAACACAAATTCAGAATTTAGATTTCATATTCCCCTCAAGTTCAAGTCAAAGAGAATAATTGAGACTTAAACAATGACTTAAATATGTCTACAATCTGAACAGTGCATATATGTGACGGTAAACTCTTCAATACGTTTGGAACAGCCACTGAAAAAGCTTGATCACCTCTGGGTTTTATTCTGGATCTTGAAACATTTATGAGAAACTGACCATTGACAGCAGTAGATGTGGATGTTCAGAATATCTGCTAAATAAGATGGAGCCAATCCATTTAAAACACTAAAAGTAAGCAATAAAATCTTAAAATCAATGCAGAGACAGACAAGGAGCCAGTGAGGGGATGCCAAGACTGGTGCTATGTGTTCGTGCTCTTTCATACCAGTTAAAAGATGAGCTGCATCATTGTGAACAATGTGTAAATGCCAGACAGAATTTGTCCAAACCAGTACATAATGCATTATAGTAATCTAGCTGTGAGGTGATGAAAGGATGAATAACTTCCTACAAGTTTTTAGCAAGAGGCATGTTTTACTTTGGCAATCACTCTAAGGGCTCATTTATGCTTCCTTGATATTCAAATAGTTACATCCATGTTGAACATTATCAAATGCCACTGCCCACGTACTCCTTATGAGTGCTTTACATTAGCGTTGTTAGGTAATACATCCACTAGAGGGCAGTGCAGAGTTCAGAGTGAACTTCCAAGTTCCGACAGTTTCAACAGCAACACTCTACTAGCAAATATGGCAATGGTGGAGGAGATCATGAATCATGATAATGCATATTCTTAGCAAGATATATATATAGAGGCAGCACAGTAGCTGGCAGTGGTCTATGCAGCCATTAAATACATTGCTGCTTTTTCTTTGTTTCATTTCGCAGGCCATGCGTGAAATATACAGCACCACACTGCCCTTATAAGCTCTGGTGGTGCTGCTCCATTTACTGGGTTTAGAAAATGTACTGAAATACATGTGAAATGAATGTAAATTATTGACAGAAGACTCTGTCCACATGCATATGCACATTTAATGTTTGGCATATATGAGCACTAAGTTGTAAAAAGATGGTCTTTGTCAAGTAGATTTGATCGTTCAAACCAAATTCGTCACTCTTGCTTTCAGTAAAATTGAAGAAGATTAACTTCAGTCAGGATAGGACTTCAGTTTTCTCCTGTGTTTCTGAAAGAAATTTCCACTTTATGTTAATTTACTCTTGCAATTTGGCACTGTAAGTATACTTGGGATCCACATTTCTCATCTCACTTGCTTAATCATCTCAAATTGTCTTGTGGAGAAACACACACACACACACACACACACATATATATATATATATATACATATATATATATAGATATATATAGATACGCCTTTTTTAAATATTTTGTTCATTGTAACTTTGAACAACTTGAGTATTTTTTTTAAATTCACCTACAAACTGTTTACTTTTTAATAATTCTTGTTTGCCAACGGCCCACAAAGGATGAAGTTTTACATTTGAATGTGGATTTAACCTTGATGGGTAAACACAGTGGAGTGAAATTAAAGCTGAAAGATAATCTCATTAAGGTTCAAGTCCACAGAGAGACACAGAGTGGATCCATCGTAAAGCGACTATGTGGACCCCAGACACCTCTTTGCTCCTTAATTAACACTAAATTGATTAACAAGTACACACTTCTTAAATGAATTTCACCCACTTTCATCAGACTCCCAGGCCTCATGAAGAACAAAAGTCTGTGTGCATGCGAATTTGGGTTGGAAGAGGGCAGATCAAGGTAGAAAATAACAGAAAGAGACAGCGAGAGCATTTTAGGCTTTTCATTTGCATAAAGCGTATATGCACATAAAATTTTTGTGGCAAAAGATGAAAACGAGTGGATACCTGCTAGCTTGTGTGTGTGTGTGTGTGTGTGTGTGTGTGTGTGTGTGTGTGCTTCCTGGTGTGTGGGTTCATGCTGAGGAATCCCGCAGTGTAATTGAAACAGCTCTGCATAATTAGTAAGGGGGAAAAAAAGGCAGTTGATTAGCCTCTTAATGGCGCACCCGTGTTCCCCATTTCCTCTAACTGACACACATACACACACTTACAATCATCAACCACAATCACCATTATCATCACCATTATCTGTTAGCTCCCAGCCTGTGTGTGCATTTTTTACTATATTTGTGGGGTCTGAAACCCACAAGCCAACAATGTTTGAGGGACTTTGTGCTGGACCTCACTAATTAAATGGCTCTTTGAGGATCAAAAAGTGTTTTCATACTTAGTGTCAGAATGACAGGTTGATGGTCAGGTGTGCAGTTATGATGGTTTAGGTTAGGATTTGGGAAAGAACTATTTCATAAAGGATTCCTCACTAGGCAAGGATTTGAGTGCCTGTTATGAGCAGTAAGATGCACGAGCCACTATAATACACATCTGTCCAGTTTTATGCTAAATAGGGTTACAGAGAATGTACATATTCAAACCTCTACCCCCATGACCCTCATTGAAAAGTGTGTTATTTGCTTTCTGGCATCTTAAAGAGCCCAAATTGTTCTCATTAACTCAATCAAAATGTTTATAGGGTTTATTATCAATGGCTGAAAAGCAAGCTGGCCTGGAGAAAACAAGCAAACGGAAGTTAGATGCAGATAATCCTCCTCCAATGTCTCCATCGGATCTGCCAGCTGTCAGCCGACCACAAAATCTGAAGTTCAATTGCCCACATCTGAAAAAAAAATACAGCCAAATGGAAGACTGTGGAGCAATTGTTTCGAGAGAAGGCTCAAACATATGTTGCTGCATTTCCCAAAGCAAAATGTTTTAATTCGACTTCTAAAATACATCTTGATGATTTAGTTTTATGTAATGCGAAAACATGGATTTTCTCAGCACACTTTAAGTCCTTTAGTACAGAGCGTCTCTAAACACGACACCCTTCCTAAGTTTGGCTGCTGATCATGTACATCCTTTCATGCCTACAATTAATATCTTTTGAGGACTACTTTCAGCAGGATAATGCTGTAGATCACATGTGACAGTATGGTGAGGGTGGCAGGGCCAAGGAGGCAGGGTCTTGAACCCACAACCTTCTGGGTGAAAGTCATGCATGCTGACCATTCAGCCAAAGAGTGGTCTGTGGCCAAGTAGCCAGGGTACATGATCAATCGGAGGCATAGTGACAGGACCACACTGACACATCTCTCCCCCTCTTTCCACAAGCATGTCCTTGTGCTCCATGCAGGCTGCCACCCATTAGGAATCCATGGACCCACCACTAGTGATCCTGCAGACAACACCAGAATGTAGCACATTCAAAGCACACCTCCTTGACCCTGTCACACACAAATTAATCCCAATTTGGTTTCTTGAACATGGCAACGAGTTCACTGTTCTCCAACGACCTCCACACTCATCAGATCTTAATTCAATACAGCACCTTTGGGATGTGGTGGAACAGGAGATTCTCATCAGCGATGTGTAGCCAATGAATCTACGGTAAATCTGTGATGCTCTCATGTCAACATGGATCAAAATCTTTAAGAAATGTTTCCAAAACCTTGTTGAATCTATGCCCTGAAGAATTAGGATAGTTCTGAGGGCAAAAGGGGGTCCAACCTGGTACTAGCAAGGTGTACCCTGTGAAGCGGCCAGTGAAAGTATAACTGTTCCAACAATTGCGGGCAACAAAGCAGTGAGAGGTAAAACTGCGGCTGATTGTCAGACAGCATAGTATACCTTCAGAGGTCTAATGGAGTCCATGTTTTAACTGGTCAAAGACATTTTGGTGGAAAAAGCGGGTGCTGAGTAGGGGTTGCACAGACTAGTCGACGAGTCGACTTCACTGCTCCACAATGACGTTTTGAGCTTGATGTCGACTGATCACGTGATTTAAGCATGCAGTACAACATGGACGCCTTGGAGAGAGCAGCAGGTTGGTACTAGCAGTGGCAAACAATCCAGTGTGTGGAAATATTTCAGTAAAGATGAGACCAGTAGCACAGTCACATGCAAAATATGCAAGTCTGTCCTCAAGTACAACGAAAGTACAAGTGCTATTCTCACCCATTTGAAAAGGCACCCGCTAACAGTAGCTGATGAACGGCCTAAGCCATCGCAGCCGCAGCAGTCAATCAGTGACTTCACCAAATGCCCTGCCGTGACCGAGAAAAGACAAGCAGCAAATCACCAATTTGCTGGTGAATTTCATTGTCAAAGATATTCGACCTTTAGCTGCAGTGCACGGAGAGGGCTTCAGAGAAATACTCAAGTTTTTTTTAGCCAGGCTACGAAGTCCCATCTTACAGCACGTTATGGAGCACTATTAAACATCAGTATGACAGCCGGCGTGAAAATATCATGAAGGAAATGAGAGGCCAGAGTGTGTCGTTGACAACTGATCTGTGGACCTCCTCCGCCATGGATCCGTACATCACTGTAACGGCACATTATATTACCAATGCGTGGAAGCTGAAAGCCCGAGTGCTGTGCACATCTTTGATGTCAGAGATGCACATAGCTGCCAATATTGCTGACCGCCTTTCTGAGGTGATAAAAGAATGGGACATAAAGGTGTTTTGCACAGTCCATGATAATGCCAGTAACATGAACTTGGCCATGGAGCTCTGTGAAAAGTTCCCCAACAATCTGGGATGCACAGGTCACACGCTGCAGCTGGCAATTTAGTCTGGTTTAGTCTTACCTGATGTGGTGAAGGCAATTGATGCAGCACGGAGAGTTGTCAGTCACTTTCGCCACTCTGC
>JAOXYM010000018.1:21668439-21700052 GCA_028567055.1 Leptatherina wallacei
CATTGGATTCGTTTCCGGTGAGGGTTGGACTCCGCCAAGGCTGCCCTTTGTCACCGATTCTGTTCATAACATTTATGAACAGAATTTATAGGTGCAGCCGAGGTGTTGAGGGGTTCCGGTTTGGTGGCCTCAGGATTGGGTCTCTGCTTTTTGTGGAAGATGTGGTGCTGTTGGCTTCATCGGCCCGTGATCTCCAACTCTCGCTGGAGCGATTCGCAGCCGAGTGTGAAGCGGTCGGGATGATACGGTAAGGAGATGATACTGTGTAGAAATGAAAGTTTTTTTTTTCCAAAAACAAGTTTAAGACCTAAAAACTAAATTCTCCATGCTCTGTAAAAATTTTATTGAGGATAAATCTTGCAGTTATTAATGTGAAAAGGGCTATTTAGACATTTTAAATAGACCAGCAGTTTAAATTTTGATATTGACACTTGCTATAAGGTAATTGACCCGGACCATACTATGAAGGCAGCAGATATGAACAGTATGTAAGGGTTTAACACCAGACAGATCCTGATGAACAGTGTGAAGCTGGAACAGAAATGGTCGTTCATATAAATCCCTGGAATGACCTTTTCCACTCACCCTGTTGATCAGCTCTCCTACCATCCCCGTCCAGCTGCCATTGGGCTCTGGCGCTCCGTAAAGGCCATCGTCCACCAGCTTGATCTTGAAGGAGAACTTCAGTATGTCAGCCAGCTCTCGCAGCATGTCCACACAGAAACCCTCATACTGATTGTTTCCCTGGAAGTCCTGGTAGTTGGACTTCCGCATCACGTATGGGTTTTCCTGTCAGAGGAACATGGATGAGAACACAAATCTTCTATATCTCTGGGTGTGTTTCTGACTTTTTCTATTCTACTGCACGTGTGTTACCAGTATTGTGGTGACGATTAGCGACTTGTTCGCTAGTGTCTCTGATGCATTCAGGTCCAGGGAAGTTGAGTTCATGGCCAAAGTGTTGTTGGAATACCAAATGCCAATCTGTGGAAAAGGACAAAGAGAAATTAGAAGGAAAATTGAGTTGAAGGAGGGAGAAGATGCAGGGATGGGGGATGTTTGCATTTATTTGTTTCTAAATAGAAAGCGTTTAAAGAATTAAATTTAAAAAAATATAAATGTAATGTTTCCAAAGTTTAGAATATTTACAATTTATATGAGAACATGACCAAAACATCCTCTGTAGTCTATAACACATGAAACACCATTTGATTAAAGACTCTCTTTTTAATCTTTTTATAGACTTGAAATGTAATCAGTGTTTTTGTGGTGCAAGTTTGTGTTTGGGTGGGTATGAGTCACAGTGCACCAATTGCATGGGTGTCATGAAGTGGAACAAGAAAGCTCCCAAGTGGTTAATCATTTAAATGTCAAATATAACCTTCTTGTTAAAAAAAATAAATAAAATAAAATAAAAAATCCCAAATGCATTTCTATAGAACCAGGGTGAGAAATAAAAATTAAAAAATCTTGTGAAGCGTGCTCCCACCGGCATTTAAAAAAAAGTCATTATCTCAGCAAAATCAATTAATTTCAATCTGTGCATAAAGTAAATCCATGTGAGATTACTTTCTGGGCTTTGCAAAACTTTTCTTTTTATAAAGAGGCAGCAAGAGTTGCAGATTTAACCCAACCTGAACTCCCGGGCCTGCAGGTTCCTCAGAGACCATGCTTTTAAAAAGAGACAGATCCCACGTCTTGATACGAGTGAGTGAGACTGCTATATGATTTGAAATGTTTTCTTTTTCTTTTACCTTTTGATGTAAAAAATTCTCTCAAATAGTGAAGGTAGACAGAAAAGACAAGTGGGAGGAGATGAAGAGAAAAGTCAGAGTCAAAGATCACAGAGAAAGGAAAGGAAAGACGAAGGTTGCACAAAACAACAAAACACAAAAAAACAAAAAAACAGATGAGAAGTGTGTTATGAGAGCAGACTGGAAGCTGAATAATACTCCCAGCAGAATCGATGACTCGGATCAATTGCGTATGGATCTGGCTCCTTTTGTCTCATTCAGCAGGTTAAATAAGGACAAACATCTGTACCGAAGCACATAACATGTCATCTGTTGATTCCACATCAACCTTGATACATTTTCTGAAATTATCACCCTCTTATCATTTTTCAAGCGTAACCACTTTGCATTTCCTTCATGACTTTTTTCCCCACATTTTGTTTTTTCCCATTATTTTTTACACCGCTACTCCACACAATATGAGCAAGTCACTCTTCAAGGCCAATAAGTCATTTTTAGAGAAGATTTTGATTTAAATTGGACATAAATTATGCTCAAATTGTTCCCTGTAATAAAGGGAAGATAGAGGTCTTATGTATTTCAGAGATTTTTACACAGATGGTGTGTTTTGTAGCTTTTTTTTAATTATTTATCTAAGTTTTCTCTGCCCCCTTCTTACCTTTTCTGTTCTTACCAGATCATACATTCCTGTTAAATCACTGTACCCTGATTGTCTAGCTATCTGTCCAGGTCAATTTTGGGAGAAATTCCTGAGTTCTGAGTTGTATAAAAAATTCTTTATGTCAAAGGTGTATGGTAAACACGTCTCCACAGATTACAATAGAACAGTAAAAGTTGAATTTGTCTGGGAAGGTGAGATGGGATTATTTCTGGAGCACAATTCATACCAGCTCCATCTCGTTCTTTTACAACAAATTTTTGTAAACTTTTTTTATTATATTTTTTCCAAAGCTCGACTGTTTCAAACTTTCCCCAACATCACAGACTGCTGTGATATGTGTCATGCTTCTTATTGTAATATTTCCCATATTTCTTATTGTTGTTCACCAGTTTACAGTCTGTAACAGAAATATTGTGATACAAAATCCTAAATACTTCATGTCATTTTACAACCCTCTCCTATACATATATGGTTGTTCACAAGAAATCAACAGTTTTTTTGTTATTCAGCTAAAAGTTTCATAATTTCCTTCAGTAGCAAGGGGACATTTATTTATTCAATGTATTCATTTAATTAATTTAATTAATTTATTCATTTCTCAAGCTTGAAATGATGAATCATTCAAGCAAAAGTAACTCAGGAACATCTGTTTTGACATTCTTTAAATCCTTTTAAATTATTTATTTACTTGTTGATGCATATTTTTTCAGTTTTACCGAACCACCCTCTTCTTTTGGTTATTTATCTATTTACTTTTATGTTTGTAATTTCACAGTAATTATCAATGTTTTATTTTTATACCTTAATAAATAACTCGCTCCACATTACACAATATAAATGTATTGACTTTTTTGACAGCTGATGTTAGAAGCTTGTGTTTTGTTCCCCCTTGCATTTCATGGATTTTGTGATTATGTCCTAGATATGAATTTTAAGATTTAAGATTCATCACTTTGTCATTGTTATAATAATGCAGCTATAAATAACAAGATATCTTTACTGTGTATTCTGTTATTTTTTTTATGAGAATATCAATGTTTTTGAGAGTTTGCTCTCAATAGCTAAAGAAGAGCACCAATATGGACTGAGGCGAAGCTGTTCTTCAGTTATTATATTCTTCTAGGTGTGAGAATGAAAATTAAATCTAATTTTAGAAGCATAACAATAGGTGAGGAGTGAAATATCTACAATTTGATTACAAAAGAGTTAATACAGTGTGTGATGAAAATCCAAATGATTACTGCAATGTGCCCGAAAGGCTTTTATTTTAATTTGATTAAATTTGATTAGTCTTGTCATAATTTTCCCTCACTATTAATCATCTCAGGCCAGCATTTATTTTTTGATTAATTAATTTAGTTGAAAATCACTCCAGTGAACCCTCAATAGTCCAAGAAGGAAAGGGGCTTATTTTCTGAGGAGTGTAAATGTGATGGTTGAACTTCACAGCAATCAGCTGCTTGCTGTTTGTTATTCCTCAATTTGGGTTGTGCAAGAAGAAATGTCAAAAAACAAAGTGTTGATGCTGGAAAAAGCTCTGAAGTCAGTACCTATGGTTAGAGTATGGTGTAAATCAACAAATATTGTCTACTCAAAACTTTGAGCACATATGACCCTGTGTTAACCACTGATGGCCTCTGACCTCTTGAATGTTAACATGAGATCATAAACCTGCGCTTGGCCCACAAAGACTGTCTGTTTGCATTGATGGTATCGACAAAACCAATAAGAGAACTGCTTAGTCTGAAGTCACAGCAACACATAGCTGTCGATATCGGCTCCCTGCAGGAGGGATTCCCAAATGAAATGCATTGACATAATCAGCAGCTACGTGTTCGCGTGAACTTCTTCCTGAACTTTACATGTAACCCTCTTGCTGGTTCTAACAGATCTATTAATACCCAATCTGGAACAAATGGAAGCTAATTTAACGTCTGGTCTGTCAGCCTCCTACATGGCCCAGATTGTCCTCTGACCTCTTTATGGCCTGCAGGGTGTTTCTCCAAGATCTTCAGGGTGTAATTGGTCCTCTGTCCTTTACTGTTGAACTCAATGTGACCCGTCAGACCGTCGTACTCCACCTGATGAGAAAGAGAAAAAAAACCTGTTAGCTAACAGGTAAGTTAGATCCTTTTGTAGTCACATTATTAATTCCAAAGGGCTTTTTTAATCTGTCTCTGCTTAGAGTCAGAAGAATATAAAATAACTGATGTGAAGTTGATATTCAACCATAAATCTTTGCAGAGTTCATGATGCTGGATCCTAAAATATAAAAAGATGGTCTGGGTATCGTAGAATAATCCATGATTTATTTGTAAATCCCAGACAAGAAAACCCTAAATCAGAAAACTTTCTGGTTTCTGTTAGATGACAGTGATAATGTGGATTACAACTCCACAGTCTGAAATACGGTACCAATGAATTTGAGTGTCCACAATTTGACTGGCACTGTATACCAGACAAGCATTTATTCTTGTAGTCATCATCATCTCTATTATTTGTTTCCATCAAGCTGTAAAGCAACTATGAAGCAAACATCTCGAAATATGGAAAAACTGGTGAATGTCAAATAAACAAACATGAGTAACTTTGTCAGTATGTGTGTGATTGGTAATATAACTGTAAAACACATAGTCATTGTTTATCAGAATAGAAATGCTTATTCAAACTAACAATTTCAAAATGAATTTTATTAAAGGAAATATGATGGATATGCAGGAAATTGTGCCAAATCCAAACAGAATCTACTATTTGCGTAGGCTGTTGCAGCGTCTTATTCTGGCCTAATGAGTTACAGACACCCCAACAGGTAAGAGTTTCACAAAAGTGATGACTTTCTTAACTTGGATTCACTGTTTGTCTAACTCTCTATAAGACGGTTATTAACACAAATTAAAGCATGAAAGTTACACTTTGTTGAGCACAGACAAAAAAAGAAAAGGAATGATGAGAATTGTTATTTCTTTTTTCTTTTGGAAGTTTAGCAAAATATTTTAATAATTTGATATACATCAGCTGCAAGTGCTGGAATTTCTTCCCCTTGTAAAATGCTGCAGTTGCTGAAATCTATAACAAAGTTTCCCTAAAACAACTGAAAGAAAAAAAAACACCCAACATTATTTGGCCATATAAAAATCCCAATAAAGATCTTCTGGAAGCAACTGAAGGGCTCTTGTGTATTTTTATTTTCTATCTTTTTTTTTGCTCCTTTGCCTTTTCTTCCCACTATGAAGTTAGTGTCATTGACTTAATCATGAAAATGATATAGTTTTGTACAGTATTATCTACATTTTCTCCAGCTCCATCTCAACATTTGTACCTTTGGTCTACTGAATTTACAATATATTGTTTTGGACAGAATATGAGACAATTCTGACATTGTGAAATCCATAATAAAATCAAATACTAAATAAAAAACAACAACAACATGACCCTGGCTTGAATATACACATCACATCACTTAGAAATATATAATGGCTTAGATAGAGCAGCATTTAAAATATCTATTGTAAAGAGATGCATTTATTTTTATATAGTTGCTGCAATGTGTAAATCTTCTTGTGGAGACTTAAATCTGTGCTAGACAGTAGAAACTGATGCCAGCAGGGTCATTTTATCAAGGCTCCATCTTGACTGATAACTATCCATTTCTGGCAGAAGTAAGATGGTGCTGAACTGAAACTGTGCCTCAGAGAGTTGAATACAAAGGCGGCTTGTTAGCTGCTCTTAACTTTGTTAACTTGTTGACAGACTTGTTAAGCAAACCACACTTTAGGTTGCAGAAGAAAGAGTCACTGCAACTGTTCCCAGTCTGCCAGCTCAAAACATACAGCAATTACTATGGTGTAAAACATTTGACGCGTACTTACACAGAGAAATATGAATATCTCAATTGACTAAACATTACATATTTACAGCAGCTGAGGCTTTGAACTGTTTTTAGTTTAACCTGAGACATAAAAAATATTGATTCAGAGATGTTGAGGAAGAAAACAAGGATGAAAAGATGAACGCAAACATGCACATAAAAATTCATGATGGGAATAGAAATCGAGAGAACACACACTTTATCAGATCAGTGACAGAGCCGCTAGAATGTGTGTTTGCGAAATTGTGCAAATAAGTGAGATACCTGTGTGATACATGTGCAGCCGAGCATGCATTTTGTTCCTGAGATGATGTGAGTTATGTGGAATCGGGTGCGCGTACAGTATGAATGAGTGTGCATGTGTGCATGACTCAAGATGAATTACATCCCAAAAACAGTGGAGCGAGAGAGACAGAGAGAGGGAGAGAAGTCCCTGGTTGCTGCCAAACACAGTGCAGAGATGATGAAGTGATGCACTGCGAGCTACAAAAACAACATGGAGGGAGAGGCATCATCAGTGGATGGAAAAAACACAAAGTGGCAGACGGATACAAACAGGGGAAAAGGAGGATGAGAATAAATCAAATAAATATGAAAATAAAAGGAGGACAAGAGGGAGAGATGCCAGTGAGATATATATACAAAGAAGGTAAAAATTGTCCTCTCTTACTGCATCTGTTGAATCTTATCATCAATTCTGCTCTGAGCTGCAGATATAGCGGCTTATTATGATGAATCCAACACTAAAATAAGGCCAAGGCTATGAACTGAAAACATTCAATTTCCTTTTTCAACAAAAAAGAGAGTTGCAAAGTAAGAACAGATGTAAAGCACAAATTACCAAGGGACACATTACGGATGCAAAATGATCATAAATGTATTTCGCCGTGTATTTCTCCGACCATTCATCTCTTAGCATCTAATCCTGACTATGTCTACGAAGAACCCCTCTCTTTTAGTCCCTTTTTAAAAAAAAATTATTTACCAAACTTTGACAATATGCTTGTTTAGTATTTAAGCTTACACATGGCCTCATCCCACTGTCTTTAGATAATTCAAGTATTAGTACAAGAGACATCATAAGAGAAGATTTTTAAACTGACAGATATACATACTGGTGTATTGTAAGTAAACATGAATAAAGGATTTACCTGTTGAATTTAGTTTTTTGTTATATTCCATCAATAAGGCTCATCTCAAACAACAGCTGAAGAAACATCAAGCCTGTGATCCCTTAAAGGTTGTGTATTTATGTAATCTACACTCACTGGTCACTTTTGCCTTTAGAACTGCTTTATTTCTTCATGGTATACATTCATTGAGGTGTTGGAAACATTCCTCAGAGATTTTGTTTCATGTTGACATGACAGCATCACACAGTTGCTGCAGATTTCTCAGCTGCACATCTATGATGAGAATCTCTCATTCCACCACATCCTAAAAGTGCTCCATTGGATTGAGATCTGGTGACTGTGGAGGCCATTGGAGTAAATGGACTCATTGTCATGCTCAAGAAACCAGTTTGAGATGATCTGAGCTTTGTGACATGGTGCTGGTAGTATAGTCATCAGAATGTGCGTACACTGTGGTCAAAAAAAGATGGACTTGGTCAGCTACAGTACTCAGGTATAAGCTGTGGTGTTAAAATTATGCTAAATTGACATGGGGCAGAGTTTGCCAAGAAAATATCCATCACACTACAACTGCTAGTCTGAACTGTTGATAGGGCAGGACGGATCCATGCTTTCATGTTGTTAACACCAAATCTGACCCTACTATCTGAATGTTGCAGCTGAAATAAAGACTCTTCCGACCAGGTAACGTTTCTCCAGTCTTCTATTGTCCAATTTTGGTGAGCCTGTGTGAACTGCAGCCTCAGTTTCCTGGATATTTTCTCGTTTTCAGACCATTCTCTGTAAACACTAGAGATGGTTGTTAATGGTTAAAAATCTCAATTGATCAGCAGTTTCTCAAAACACTCAGACCAACTCATCTGACACCAACAAGCATGTTGCGTTCAGAAAGTTGTCTTTGCCATGTTTTTGTAACTAAATGCATTGATTTGCTGCTATGTTAATAAGCAACTGAACAGGTGTGGTCTAATGAAGAGGCCTGTGATTGTCTTACTTTTGTGAGACTTTCATGTATTGCACAACACAGACATATTACAATTTTATAAAACATGCAGGGAATTAAAGTTTGTGTGTGAGCGTGTGCGCTGTGGACAAAGAAAGATAATACATTCTGGAGTAAGACTGCTTTGTCAAATAAACCTGTGGAGATTTATCAGATGGTTGTTGAGATTACCTGTCCTAAAAAATTATATGAATCCAGTTTTTCCAGTGACAACACATATGAAAAATATATATGTGTGTGTGTTTACCATGCGTAGGTAGTTCATGAGGCTGGTTCCGTGCTGCCAGATGAGCGGGGAGGAGCAGCTCAGTGGCTTTACCCCAATCTCCTGACTGCGGTTCAGCTCCCGCACGGCGCCCACCACAACATGAACGGCATCAAACATCAGAGCTGATGACAGCTAGGCATTAAGAAAGGGAAAAAAATAATAATATTTAAATTGATCTGTCAAATCCCGAAGAAATTGGCATATAAAGCAACTTTTGTTGTTTTTTAAGTCATTTTACTTCTCCTAACATTAAGAAAAACAAACAAACAAGAAAAAAAAAGGAAATGTGAGGATTGTGTTTAAGTGCAAAGCATTTAGCAGTTCCATTATTTTCTGTGATCTTATCGAAACACCCAACTACTCTGCAATTCCAGGTGATAACTCACCTTAAAGTTCCCCTCAGCCAAATGGCTTTCTGAGTGCTATTTACCTGCTCTGTGTATTTATCTTTCCTTGGGGAACACAAACGTCTGCTCTGCCTTATGAAGCAATACCCTATCTTGTCATGAAGTCTGATAAAATTCACAATCTTGACAAAGTATTTGATTTGCTGCAACATGAGTACACATCACAGGATGTCAGTGACATTTTAAAATGATCATTTTAGCGCCCTTCAACTAAGAAGACGTAATTATGATCACCAAAACATATGTTTTTCTTAATGATTGGCCATGCACTGATATTGTAGGTGACTTATAAAGCAAGACAGATCACATAAAAACATTTGTATTGAAATTTGATATAAGTTTAAATAAAACAACTGGTTTTAACTTTTTTTTTCATGCTTTGTTATACAAATACCCTTGGGTAGGGAAAGTGGCTGTTTTATCCTCTACTAGGGACATAGGAGCTTGAGGGTACTGTGCAGCATCTTAGCTATCCATGGTCAAAATGTTCGCTTGGTTGGCCCTCACTATATAGTTGGGCTGTATCTGGAAGTCCTACAGGATCTTAGCTCTTCTCATTCGCCACCACCTTGGGAGGTGTTTCCCATTAGCCCGGGGTTTACAGTCCATATTCTGCACAGATGTTTCTGTACATTATGCCGGCTACCTGGTAATGGTGATCCATGTATTCTTTTCCTGCCAGTATCTTACACCCTGCTGTTAGATGCTGGATTGTTTCAGAGGCCTTCTTGGACAGCCTGCACCTGGGATCCTGCACGGTGTGGTGGGTCTTGGCCACTATGGTTCTGGGGCTTGAGGCTTGCTCCTGTGCTGCCATGATTACAGTGCCTCTGTGTTGTCCTTCAGTCCAGCCCTCTAGCCATTGGTAGGGCTTGTTCATTTCTGCCACTTCAGCAATCTGTCAGTGGTACATCCCATGCAGGGGTTTTTCCTCCCATGATAGTTTCTTCAGCTTCTTTTTCTCCAGTTTCCATTACCTGAAACCTTCACTAGTTGCTTCTTTCCTCTGGACCAACTTCCTGATGTATTTTGGATGTTTCATGATAGATATTGGCTCTGATGCTCATCCTTTGCCTCCCTCTTTGTGCTTAGTGTAGCCGATAGCCTCTGGACACTGGATTGCATGGTGAGCAACTTTTGCGTTTTAACATCTACGGTTTGAACTTCCTCCTTTCAGCTTATTATCCCAGTAGGGTACCTGATCACTAGCAGGGCATTGCTGCCAACTGTTTGGATCTTGTTTTTACCATTGAGCTGACTTCTTAGGACTTGCCTCATGGTTACTATTTGCCTGTAGTATTCAAAGGTGTGTATATGACTTGTCTAGCTTAAATGACTCCAGCTTTGAGGACACAGAACTAAGCATCACTGGTCAACAGTAAACTCCTATGACCTGGCATCCACATATGTGGACATCACCTTTTTGGTTGTCTGTAACATCGAATTTAATTCTATGTAATTTAATATCACTTACACTTACATTGGCTCCTCCTAACCCCCAATAACTAGAATCAATCTCAAATGCCGGCCAAGTTAAACTCTGCTCTCAGGAGTTTAAAGTTGCTCAGCAGCTTTATATCAACATAACGCTCTACTGAAGCTCTACCATGTTAGGAGAAACTGCTTACTCCTGATGGCACTCTTGGTACTCTAAAGCTCTTCAAATGGCTAATTTTGTGAGGGTACACTTACACTAAAATAGATGCAGCATTTATGTGCTTCACTTCCGTTGCATCGGATTTTGTAGAGCTGCAGTTTTTAGAACAGGTTACAATATCAATGTCAATAGCTCATTCTTGTTGATAGAGGTTTCCTGGCCTGACGTGAAGTTTGCCTCAGCCACAGAGATATGTTCCAGTTTCCGTATATAGTTTTTTTCTTTTTGAAGCTAAAAATACCATAATAAGAAATAAGAGTAATGAAATGTACTTGTTGTTGCTTCACAAGTGAGGACAGCAGGGTTATGGCAGCAGGAAAAAGGAAAAGTGAAGCACCACTGATATGCTGCGTTCAGTTCATCCAACTGAGCGATCCTATCAGAGTGTGATGTTCTGGTTTGTTTGGTCAGTTGTCAGTCAAACTGACACACTTAGTGAATCAGATAAATTGTGCAGAGGCAGACCCACACAATCTGTCTATGGCTGATAAAAAAAGACGGATGCATGAGTGTGATTGGAGTTTCCCACAAGTCGATAGTTTCAGGACTGAATGACAATAACTAATTACAGTTTGAACAGAGAAAAGATAGATGAGGGAAGACAGATGCAGGAAGTGTGGAAAATAATTGATAGCTTTCACTAGTCTGTCTGTCTAGTCACACAGCTGTTTCTTCTTTCTCCCACATGTCACCTTCAGGTGACTTTATTCAGAGTGAATCCCTCTGTAGTTCTGAGCTCATGTCCATATGCCAACATAATTTGTGATACTCCTAATTCATATGCTCATTATCTACTTAAAACATTAACGTGCTACTTGACTCCGCCTTTGGAAAAGTGTACTAAATTCGTAAGTGGAAGAAAATGGCTCAATATGAATTTAATGATGGAAAAGGTGGATTGAAGTTATATGTTAACAGCACTGGAAATTGTCCTGTCTTATGTAAAACCAATACCAACACTGACCCTGTCAAGTTAGTAAAAAGACTAACCCTTACAAAACTGACTGAAAAGGATAAGATATTATAGTTTATAGACTTTAGTTTTTTTATAGATTATAGATAATAGATGGGTGGAAGGAACATTTTAGGGTAGTTTACATTATTTTAAGATTTGGTTTAATTTTTTTGACCAATAAAAGGCCATGTGAATGTGTCAGTTTGGTGAGTCCCATGGTTATTTGTCACACTTTATTAACTAGTAATAATCAATAAAATTATTTAAGTAATCTCCATCATGACTTTCAGTCTCAAACAAAATAATTGTTTGTAAAATGGGCTATATGAATGTATATATTTCACGAGTAGTAACATTAACGAAACAAAATCTGTAAAAATCATCCTTGAAAGTGTGATCGTGATTGAAAATGTCATAAAAATATAACTTGTCCTGTCTTTCGAGGACTATAATTGGGGGACTTTGAGAACAGATGGTGCAAAACTTTGTCAAAATGGCCTTTTTAGACTGTCTGTACTAAAACCTAAATCTGTTCTGCTCCACTATTTCAGAGTTGGGCTTTGCAGAGATAATGTTCATATCTTGTACTATGGATTTGATAGATGAGCAATTGATGTATCATTCCAAAAGGGTGTTCATATTCATCTTGAAAGTGTGTTTTTTTGTTGTTGTTGTTTTGGTCAGCCTGAGACGTTTTTCATTTGTGTTATGTGCCATCTTCATTTATTCTTCACCAGTAACAGATACTGATCTTTACACATCCTAACAAATCTCTTTGGTATTACAGAGATATACGCATTTAGTTATGGATGTGCAATTTTTGAACAGAGGCCTAAAAAGTATAGGCACAGGGTTATAGAGTTAATTTTCTTTGTAATTCATTTATATGGTTACTTGGAATTAGATATCAATTTTTGGGACTCCTTTTACTTCCTTCTTTAACCTTGAGGGGATGAGTATGAGTAAATAAACCCTGGAACATTTTCAGCAGTAATAATGCTGTTTTCAGTTGTTGACAAATGTGTTTGTCATTTTCTGTATTAAAGCCAATGTCACTGTTTCCTTGATATCAGTGCTACAAATGAGACAAACAGCTCTGACAGAATAGATTAATCCTGATGGACCTATTAATTATGAAGGAGAAGGAAAACAGAGACAACATGGATTCAAACCTGAACTTAAAGAAATGCTCTGTTGTGTGGTCTTATTTACCTTATCGCCTCACACATTTAGCTCACAATAAGTCTTCTTGTTATCCTAAACTATATCATTCCATAATCACAATTAATCTGCATCATTATGTATAACAGCTGCTACTAAAAAAAGAAAAGGTCAGATTCAAAGAAAGAAAAGTGTAAACACCAATTTATGTTTTCCTGTTTTCCTGTCAGTAGCATAGAAATAAACCAATTATGAAATATGATAATGATAAAAAAAAGTTTTCACTCGAGCTGTTAATAATTAGACATTTCCAGCAGCAGCTTCCTCTTAAGGACTCACATTGCGTGGCTCAGATCGCATCGTAAAATCTCAAAGCATCCCTTAAGTATTTATTCAAGCTGTGTAACGTGGATTTCTGATTCTCAAAAGAGATTGTGCTATCTCAAGTTTATAACTGAATGATTTTCAATTGGGTGATCCAGTTTAAAATCAAACAATATGACTAAAACTGGTTGGGATAAGGGAACATTAAAAAAAAAAATACAGTCAGACTGTCAATTTAAGAAGTAGTATCAAGTGTTTTAAGATATTTTGCAAGCCATTCGTGTCAGGGAATCTTAGTTTTCACTACTTTGGGTTAGACCATTTTCTATTTTTATAGAGGTTTGATACTGAATCAGACTATTACTCCAGGGAAGAACATTTCAGAACCCTGAAGCAGCTATCAGTCTCTCACCGCCGGTCCTGGGTATGGGCTGATGTCGCAGCCTTCCCTCCAGGACAGGTTCAGACTCCTGATAAACTCCAGGTAGAAAGGGTGGCTTCTGTTCAGCATGGAGAAGCCCAAAATGTTGGACTGATCGCCCACCACATCATCTAGCTTGAGCAGAGGAAAATCCTGAGGACAGAGGACAAAAAGAGAAAGAATAAGGGAGTTTGTCAGCATTTGCCTGAAAATAGGCATTGTGACATGCAGAAGTAATTACCGTTTAACCTAATAGCAGGGGAGAAATCTGAAATGACTGACAGATGAGAGAAGAGGGAGAAGAAGATGAAAACAAATGAACAGATTGATTGGGGTTTTCTTTTCTATGCTGCATGACATCGTTTAATTTTAAAATTCAGAGCATGGTAGTACAGAGAGAAGGGGAAAAAAAGATGGACATCAAACACTAGGAAATTTCAAAGAACTTCAAATAGTCCTTGAAGGCAAGTTGATGTCACGCTGAGCTCCACTGCTGAAACAAACCATAGTCAAACTGTTTGCTCGGCCCTCGCAGGATTTGTGTTTAGCAGCACACACTGACCGACAATTAAACATTTGGTTTAAGTGGTGAGGAAGTTGGAGGATACAGGAAGGCGAGCATAATACCTCACTTGGAGTTTGTGGTTTCCAAGCTCTACGGAAGTCGATGATGATAATGTGCTGGAGTATAAATGAAGCATTCCTCATTCACTCCTGTTTTATATCTTTAAGGGTGTTTGAGTCAGACTAAAGATAGGACAGAAACATTTTTCTTCCCATTTCATATTTCAGGTCTGGTCCAACAAATACTGACTGTGTGAGTTGGAGCAGAAACAGGCCCGTCATTGTGTCAGATTTGTACACATTAACTTACATGGGTAGAAACACAGTGAAAAAGAAGTACCTAATTTATTCTTTTTAAACCAGCTGGCATGAAGTTCAGCCAGCCAAAATGACCTGTGTTAACCATCAAACGTTTGCTCCTTCCCAGGTTCCTGCCTTTTTTCTGACACATCCTTCTATCATTCCCATCTGAGAAAAACAGATTCCTCTTATGATGATCATTTTGGGAATCCTTTCCATTCAGCCTGTGAATGAACAACAGTGCAGACTTTAAAACTCTACTTTTAACAGTGTTTATTGGTTTTAAGCACTTCAACTCATTAACTAGAAAAATGAAAATTTGCTCATATCTTGAGAAAGCCCCAAGCTTGAATAGGCCGCTAATGATTACAGGAGCAAATCTCTTGTGTCAGACACTAGTGAGATGAGCGAGTGCTCCTGTGGACACGCAATTTCTCAGAAATCTCATTATCCGGCATGTCACTTATATTAACTTTCTTCTGGTGTGTTAAAGAAGAATTTTACAAGCTGTCTGAATTTTGGTCTGCATGTTCACTGGGTTTAAACACAAACCTTGTAAATGAGCGGAGGACAAACTGTGCAGATTACAGCTGCATATGCAGATGCTGGAGTTGAAAATGAAAAGTTGTGCCACTTAGTTTCAGAAATCTCCCCCTTTCTTGTTTTTCTAAAGACTGTCACAGCCTGTCGGTAAGCCTGCTTATATTGCTGCTGTTGCACTGATTCAACACCAAATTAATTTCAGCAGCAGCAAAAACCTATATATAGCGCAAACATGGATACACAAACAGCAATTACCTGGATTGAATTTAAATTTCATGCTGCGGAAAGTCTAAATATAATGCTTAAAAGATAAGCTCCTTGTGATCAGAGATCTTTGACAAAACCATGTTTATTTAAATTGCAAACTTTTTTCCAAGGTTGTTGGAGTGAAAGCACAATGTAGATGTTTTATATTTCCTTTTTTTCTACTGCATCTGACACCGTGGATCTGTTTCTCTGTTATTTTTGCAAATGTCTGCTCTGCTGTTTTATGTTGGAAGCGTTAAAAAAATATATGTCTAACTTTAAAAAAAACATCTGGTCAGCGGTCGTCCAGAGTTGGACAGACAGGCTGTCATCATCAGTGTTTGGCTGCGCTTGCTCTTCTATAAAATTCTTTGGCACAGAAGCTATTCAGCCTGCAAAGACATTGTCTAGAGGGTAAGTGGGGGGCTGAGGGGGGAGGCTTGTTTGTTTCTTTACATCACCATCAAGGTTGAAAATTTTTGCTCTTCTGGAACCCTCTCTGTCCAGCTGTTAATGCTAACCTCAAGATGAGGTTAATATCCTTTCCCCGAAATTTCTCTTTCTATCTTATTTCCTCAGCATTGTCCCCGGCCTTTGGGGAAACTGTTGCTGTTATTGTTTCCGTTGCGCTCTCTGGATGCCAAATCAATTTCAGTAGCAGCCAGGCCGGCTGTCAGACTGTTAGCCTGCCAGCACTGACGAAGAGCAGTTGGCTAGGCCGGGTTGCAGGGAGCAGGCCAACACTGCCGAGGGAAAAAACACTGCGACAGCATTCCAGAAGGACACCAGCGATGATGTGACTGCACCGCAGTTTACACTTGATGTTCATTTAGAGAGAAACAGATTTTCAGCAGCCATTTAGGGCAAGACGAGTTCAGGCTGGTAAACTATGAGAAGATGCAAAAATTTCAGCATGGCTCAGATTTGTGAGTTTTTAGGAGCAATGACTAAACCTTGTAGGAGTTAGATTACTCCCTTCCCTATAAGAGAACATGACCGTTTTATACCTTCAGGAGTTTGATCGGTTAAATCAATACCTGTGACTTCCTGATTACTTCACCTAGACTATGAGAGTTCTGCGCTTTGAATCTCACTTCCTGGCTTTCAGTCATTCTGGGATATTGACCACATGCCCAGATTAACCTCTTAAGAAGCACTGGGGCAGGAAATTGTTTTTGGGCCCCAATAGACCCCCATTATACGCAGCATTTTCATTATTTTCTCATGCATCCAGAAACCAGCAAATTTGAGAAGTGATTGATTATTTGAAAAGTACAAATCGAAAGGTGAAGAACTTTTTTGAAAGAAAGAAATTCAGTTTTGCCTATTTAAAGTTCTGAATTAGACTGAAAAAAAGTCAAACTTTACAATAAATTTTGCTCGATAGGAACAAACATATTTCAGGTCTTATGGTAAGATTTAGTCAGAGTTCATCCTTAAGACCAGAGCCACAACATGTCTGTCTTGCATTTATGCCATCGGCTATCAGACATACATTTGTTGCCAGATTTATGTCCAAGGTCAGCTCCATCTATTAATAACTACTGTATAGCTAACCCCTGACTGTTTTTATCTTTAGTTGCTTACCTCAGAGAGATCTCACCCTATGTGTAATTACAAGAAACTGCTCTACTGAGCAATACAACACAAGACCAATGGCCTCCCTTGGCCCATGTGTCAGACCTCACTCATCTTTCATCTCATACTTTAAATTTAATGTCAACTCTTTTATATTTGCTGACCGGACCCTTCTAAGAAGAAAAACGTAAGGTGAAACTCCTAGTTGAGGATGAGGAGTGAGTCTATACAAATTGGGCAAAAACTCCCTTTACTGGTGCTCATAAGAAAATGTCACCAAATGTCATTGCATATTTCATTGCATAACTGTAAATACCATGCATCTCGCACAGTTGCTAGATAATATCTGTCAGACAAATCTATAAACACCTATAAAAATACAAACAAAAACAAATGCAAAGCCAATTCTGCAACCATTCCAACTTAGTTCATACATGCTCACAATTCATACACAACTCACTTCAATGTCCTGCGCAAACATTTGTTCTTCTGGTTTTCCTACTAAAAGTGTTGTTTGTCTCATTTGTTACTAATTTGTCTTAACACGCAGGTTTTTATGCAACATCATAACAATTGTGCTTGCACAACATAAGAGGATGAAGTAGTGTCGATCAGTGTTTATGTGGCAAAGCTAATGTCCTAAATTACTTTTTCCCCCTTTTTTTAATTTAAAACTGACTAAACCATTGCCGGAAATTGTTCAATCTTCTAAAGGGATTACAGCTCTTTGCCGAGAGCAAAAGAAAATGGTGGATCCTGGTCGGTAAAAAGGATTAACCAAGGTACTATGAGTCCTAACTTAATCATATGAACAGAATATAATTATAAGCATTTAAAAAAATAATAATTTGAACACAGACTTTCCTTGGTAAAAAAAAACATTTGGCTTCCCAATAACAAAGATATATCAAGCCATGTGATTAGTCACTTGGACATGCCTAACCTCTGCTTCAGTTGGAGGATGTTCAATGTTGGTTCTCAAAGTCCTGCAGGTTTTAAATGTTTTCATGCTTCAACACATTTGATTCAATTTAAATGGATCTCCTCAGAAGATGGTTGTCAAGGTCTGCCCAAGCCTGTCAATGGCCCATTAATCTAAATCAGGTGTGCTGAAGTAGGAAACATCTAAAACGCACAGGGTAGTGGACTGGAACTAGACTTCTTTGATATAATTGATGTAACATTGCCTTTCTTAATTCTGTAATATGCGGAAGATAAAGTTGATACGGATGTGCTTGGATCATGATTATTACCATTGTAAGTTGTATTAAGAGGGAGGGAGTGTTGTTTCTATTGTGGACATGCTATAAGACAGGATCAGAGAGACTAGACAGTTCCAAAGGGTGATGAAATCAGAGGACTAAACCTCAGAATTACATACACACTTATTTCTTTTCAATTAATGCTTGCATTACACAGCTTTTACCTTCATCTATGTTTTCATTTTCAATCCTCTCTAAACTCAAACATCTTGTTTTCTTGTGGTGCTGATGGACTGAGCAGTTTGACATCCAGAGAGCCAATGGAGCATGTTTAATCCAAAGTTAAAGGTAGGTCATATATGGCTCTGCAGTAGGTCGTTGATGTGTGTGGAAGCGAAGTGGAGGAATAAGTTTTCTTTTGGTCCATTTCCAGGATTAATTTCACACAGGAGGGATGACAATTTTGACCTTGGTTTGTTAGACCTGTTAAAGCCTGTGACATGGCAGTGTTGAGAGTTGAGGCAGAGATCAAGACAAGTTGTTATTTATGAAGCCTCCTTATGCAAGGGCACAACACAAAATTATAATGATGACAAACAGTGGCAAGACCAGCATGCATCATTGATAAAAAGGGAGGATACAAGAGAGCCTAGTTTGATGTAAAAACATCCTGAATACAAAAAGGTAGACCACACCAACAAACACAGTGATGCCAACATGAAAAAAAGGAAAATATGACCAGAGAATGTCAAGAAAAAGTCAGAAAAGAGCAGAAGGAAATGAAGACAGACAGAAAAAAAAGATACAAAAAGAAAGTCGTAAACTAAGGGAAGTAAAAAAAAAAAAAGAAAAAAGGATTGGATCAGAAAATAAGCCAAAGGACTGCAATAAGGAATAGGAAGAGATTTAGGTAATGAGAGACAGAACAAAGTCCAAAAAGAAAAGATTGGGAAGGGAAATGGAAAGAAAAAGAATTAAATGATATAGAAAGTAGAAAATGTAGAGGAAGGAATAAAACATAAATCAAAGATAAATGGAGAAGTTATAATGAAGTAAAAGGGGACAGTGCTTTCCAGCAAAGGGAAGATTAGAGAAATGAAAGACAAGCAACCGGAATGGAAGCTTTAGAAATCATCACTGGCTCCAATTATGTATCAGCAGTAGAAAAATGTACATTACAGGGCCAAGAAAATGAATGCAAGATGTATGTTAAGCATGAATAACAATGGCCTAATTTTTATCCTTGAAGGCCAGCTCGGTTGAAAACCATCAACAGAATTAAAGGCCTGTTGGAAAATAGGGAAAGGAAAATGGTCATGAAGGATAGAAAGGTTTACAAAAGGAAACTGAATGGCATGAAAGGAAAGACATGAAAATACAATAAAGTAAGAGGGGCCAAGGAGAAAAATATAAGGACAAGGGGATGTTTGTTGTAGAAAGCAAGATGTATGAGTGGAGAATTATTTTCCTTTTTTGTCTCCTCCTCCTCCTCCTCTGCCCCACAAGTGTTTTCTAGTCACTTGCCAAACCAACATTATAGATAAGAATCTGTCATTCACGTCTTGCCGGGTAAAATACAGGTTAAATGAAAGAAAAGAAAATAATTAACACAAAGGAGTAAAACCTACCATGGTGGTGAGGATGTATTTATAGAAGGCTGATGTCATCCCCAGCTCATTTGCCTGCAGGTTACAAGAAAAAAGTAGAAAATAACAGTAAGACAGGAAGTCTAATTTCTTAAAATGTGAGAGACACTTGTCACACTTTACTCAAAAAGGGAAACTATATGTTCTACTAGGCACTGTCCCAAATTCAATGCAACTATGTGACATACTACCCTACTTCTTTTAATAACTTAAACCACCTGGAAACTTTGGCAAAAATATGAGAAAGAATAAAGAGAATAAAAATAACCAAAAGAAAGTCATTGTACCCTTTTGTCATCACAGTTGGCTAATTCTAACTGAGGCAAGCGTCGGAATCAAAATTCCTGGAATGTTAAACGGTTCTCTCATAAAAACTTTTTGATGTCTATGTACAGCTTCCCACGATAGGTTTTCCACAGCAAAGTGTGCATTCTGTCAGTCTGGATTGCTGCCTTGTACTTATTTGGTCATTTTTCACATGCAGGATCTGACAGCTTTCCCAGTACAAATGTTCCCTGCCAGCGGTGATTTAAACTGTCAGCTTCACACTGAAAAAACCTGCACAGTGCTGGCGTTTTAACCTTTCACACACACTGAGATTATATGTCCTCCTGTCTGCCTGCAGATGCTTGGCTTCACTGAAAAAATAAATAAATACATAATAATAATAATAATAGTAACCACAGGAACAGAGGAAGTTTTTTTTTGTGTATTTTAACATTTTCAAGTCCAAAGAACAAAGATCTGAGAGATGTTGCACCCGGCCAAAAGCCGATTAATATATTTTGAGGCTGTTGTGACCTCTATAGACTCTATCTGCGGGTTTGGCTAGAAACCAGCTGTGTTTGAAGACCTGTAAACAGCTAAAAGGAACAAGCATTCAAACAAAAAAAGAAAAAGAGATGTTGCAGACAGAGTAGCAGCACTGTTCAGAGTCCCAGTGTCCCAGGAGGAATTCACACTCATTGCAAAGACCCAAAGGATGCAGTCAGCATTACATCTTTCTCTAAATAAAACTGTGCCATATCATGCTGGGAAGTAAAGTATAAGAAATGAGATTGCAATGCACACATTTGAATAGTTTGGATCCCATTAGTTGATTTACAGCAATACACATCACAGAGTAGATTACAGCTGTGATAGCTTGGGTGGTATTCTCTTCACCTATGTTTGTTTCTCCATGTATCTGAATTTGTGTCTGGGATCTTGACTAAATGTAGTTCTAGAGACATGATTTGTAGCAAGAATTACCACAAAAGGAAATCTTATTGGCTGCAGACAGATTTTTTTTATTTTTTCATTCCATCAGATCCTCATATCTTTACCGGTGTAGCTGATATCAAAATGAAGGCCAAACTTCGAAGATAAGTGATATCCAATACTTTATGTAGATTATCTCTGGTGTGATCCCAACTTATTCATTTTAGAAGTTTTAAGTCTCAGAAATCCTTTATTTGCATGTGATTAAAGTTCTACATGTTCTAAGACAGTTTAAAAATATTTTACATAATTTAAAGATTGTATTTTTTTTAATCCCAACCCCCTTTATCAATCATAATGTATTACTTTATGTTTTATGTCACTAGTTTGTGACATAAACATGCAACTTTTGTTGAATAATTGATCAGTTTAAAAAAAAAAAACGAAATTGAAGGACAACTGAAGTGATGATTTCAAACATAACTGTCTATCCACCATTAAAACTGATCAGCAATTTCAAAATATTTTAAAATGAAGATGTTTCAAAGTCTGTTTACCATTCCTTATAAACGATCAATCTTCATGGAGTTCCTCAGGGTTATGTGCTTGGATGCATTTTTCACTTTGTACATGCTCCCATTACGTAAAATTAGCATGTCATAAAATCTCACTGCATAAAAGTCTGGATGACTGAACTTTCTGCTTCTAAATGCAGACAAGATGCACTTTAATGCTTTTGTATCTGAGTACCTCAGAAAGACACTGTCTGCTACTTTACTACAGTAAGAGTCCTTTGACTTGCGCATACTACCACCTTTTTTGCCTACCTGTATATAGTATTGCAAGAAGTAAGAACATCCTGTCTCTGTTTGATGTAGAAACATTTGACCATAGTCCAGTTACTTTTATCATTTTTGATTATTGGGTTGTCCCAAAAATGTTCTAAAAAGCTTCCAGTTGCTCCAATATGCTGCAGCAAAGGCTTTGACAAGAACTAACAAGAGAGGTTATAATTCTCCAATTTTAGCTTATTTTCATCTGTTAAATATCAGGATAGAATTTAAAATCACTTTACTCATATAAAGCACTTGATGATCACGCCCTATCAATTAAAGATATCACAATTCCGTATATTCCCGACAAACACTTCACTGGTTAACTTGTGCTTCCTTGAGTTCATAAAAGTAGAACAGGAGGCAGAGCCTTCAATTATCAGGCCCCTCCCCAAAGGAACCAGTTCTTATTTTGGGTGTGGGAACAAAAAAAAAACAACCTTTCTACCATTAAGATTAGGCTTAAAATGTTCCTCTAGAGCTGGGTTGGTGTGGCCCTTGGTGTGGTGTTGTCCCTTTAATTATGCTTTAATTATGCAGCTCTAGGTCCAGGCTTCTGAGGGACATCCAAGGATGAACTGATCACATATCTTTACTCTCTATGTATGAATACAGGTCATCACTGTTGTCATTAACATTGCATTTTATTTTATTTTTCTCAGCATGCAACTCTGGCCTCAGTGGTTCATATCATCCCCTCTTTCCTTTTCTTGCAACTACCAACCAGTCAAGGTAGATAGCTGGTTTTATTACTGGTTTTGCAGGAGGTTTCTTCCTATTCAAAAGGATTATTTCATTCCTACTATTGCCTTGTGCGTGCTTAGAACAGGAAACTAAACTGAAGAGAAATTTTGATGAAATAATAATTGGATTGAAATGGAGTGTATCTTTAAAGTGTTGTTAGTTAACTTTTGCTATACATTGGCACTTTATAATTTACATAATTTTCTTAATAATTTAGATAGACCTATCTTCAGAAAAACTCAGCTGATAGTTACATATACATTCATGGTGAAACGTGTGGAAAAAGAGCTGCTGATATGAATGTAAATACAATGTAAAGCAATGCAGATTTTGAATAAGGTCACAAAAAGAGCTGCTCAGAAAACAGCCGTGACCATATCTACAGTCAGCTCATGTAATAGGTTAATAAGTGGGCTTTCGCACCTTCCGGAGGATGTGGTAGGATATTGAAGCATTGGCGTCAATGATGATTGTAGCCACTTTGTCATCACGGATCTCCTTCAGCAAGGGGGTGGGATCCAAGCTGTCGTCCAGCATCCGCACTGACAGTGTCTCCCTGGAGATGAGGAAGCGTCGGACCAGTTCCTCTAATCGCAGCAGGCCTAAAGAGCAGGGAAAGAGTGAGATTATTTCAATTTTTTAGCTGCATGAGTAAATATGACATTCTCTTCCATGGCTGAGAAAAAAATAGCTCCATTTGGCTGAAAAGTGAACGTTTTTGAAGCATCCAGGTCTGACCGGTAGCCATTAAATTACTCAACAAAATGGCTGTTAGTGTCAGATAGTCTGAGGCTGAAAAACTGTAGGGAAGTAAATTAATGATCCTTGTCTGAATATTTAACTTATTTGTATGTTAAATAATTACTCTGACTTGAAAAAAACGAAAAAAAAAACAACACAAAACTGATAAATCTCAGAGCCATTAGAGTGATAAATAACTGTTACTGCTTCAAAGCCTTAAAGTGGTAATAAACAGTCTGGGATGAAGGTGATTATGCTGCAACTCCATTAATTTCTCTCCTCAGAGTATACATTTTGTACTATATGTCCAAACAGTTGTAAATGGGTTTGCCTTTAGCAGAGATTTACATTAAATCCAAATAAATTTTGTATCCTTTTTAGAACAATTTTCCTGCTTTATGATGATTGTCTTCAGAGCCAAAGAGAAGCGACTAAAGGTCACCACCGAGCTTCATTTTGTCATTTCAAAACCACTAACCAGGCCAGAAATCTGGGTGTAGTGATGGACTCAGATGTAAATTTTGAAAAACACATTAAGGGAAAGTCTGCTAGTATCACCTTAAGAATTTATCTCAGCAGGACCTGAAAAAACTAGTCCATGCTTTCATCTTTAGTCGGCTTGATTATTGTAATGGTGTCTTTACAGGTCTACCAAAAAACTGCCGCTCATTCAGAACTGTGCTGCTCAAATCCTCAGACCTCTGAGGTCTTCACACTGGCTGCCTGTCCATCATAGGATAGACTTTAAAGTTCTGTTGCTGGTCTATAAAGCTCTGAATGTTTTAAGGACCAAAATACATCAGAGACCTCTTGACCCAGTATGAACCCAGCAGACCCCTCAGGTCATCTGGATCTGGTCTCTTATCAGTTCCCAGAGTCAAAACCAGACATGGAAAAGCTGCGTTCAGCTTCTATGCTCCACATGTCTGGAACAAACTCCCAGAAAGTCTCAGATCAGCTGAAACACTCATTTTATTTAAATCCAGGTTAAAGACCCTCCTGTTCTCTGCTGCATTTACATAATTTCTATTTAATAGTCCAAATCTTTCCCTTCTTGAATTTTTAAACTTGATGATGTTTTCAATCTGTTGTCCTTTCTTTCTCCCTTTCTCTTGATTTTAAATTCTTCTTTTCTTTTGTTTTTATTTAATTTAACAAAAAGAGGCATGAAAGCTAGTTCTTGCACCCATTTTCTGTAATGAATCAACACATACATGACAACACCTTGCCTTCTTTATCTTAATAATGAACTCCTGGAAGTTTTTTTTTATTCATCTGAAAACAGATTCATTTGATTATTTGTCCTTTATTACATGGGATGTCTAGACATTGGTGTCTTTTGGAAAAAAACATGCCTCAGAATTTACTCAGTAAGTTGTTGTTTCTTTTGCATTTCTTTTTTTAAATTTAGTGAACTTCATATACATTACATTTCTTAAACCATGTCAACCCACACACAGAAAATTACAGAAAAATGCTGCTGTGATCAGGACAAAAGGGGTATTTCGGGAAAATTGTTTTTATACTTAAATCACTGCTACAATCTACAAATCTATCATTTACCTCACAGGCTTGTATAAGAGGGACCAGGCATGATCAGTGCATCACTTCATCTGCCTCTCTTCTTACCCTGATGGGCATGCGGAAATGGTCTTCTTTTAACCATTTAACATAGCCCTGAGCTCTACTGTTGTTTTTCTTCCATTTTGATTAACCCTATGAATGAAGTAGGAACTCCAGTTAACTAAATACTTAAGTGATCATCAATCATGATCATTCGGTATGTTTTCCACATGTCTTCCTTGAAGACGATTGGGTTATCACTATCCTACCAGTTTTTTGATAATGCGTTGGACAGTTCTTAAGCTAGTTTTAGTAGTTACTCAGTTTTCTCTGCTTGATGCATACCAATGATTTGACCCTTCTTAACATCTTTTCCACAACCACGAGGTCTTTCGACATGATAGTTTAAGAAATAAGACACTACTCATTGCATCAGTTGGGGTTTCATAGCTTTTTGCCATCTGAAAGATAATTGCCCATGACATAATTATCGAATAGGAGGCTCGTACCTATTTGCTTTGTTAAATCCAGGGGGATTTTGTATTTTTTTTGGCCATGCAGTGTGAGTCTACTGATTCAAGATGTTTGAACAATTAAGAAAAAAGTTAATAAGATAGCATAAAATTTTTGTCAGTTCTTCCTGATTGATACTTAGACCAACTGTTGTGT
The DNA here is from genome assembly GCA_028567055.1 of Leptatherina wallacei. Taxonomy (NCBI): domain Eukaryota; kingdom Metazoa; phylum Chordata; class Actinopteri; order Atheriniformes; family Atherinidae; genus Leptatherina; species Leptatherina wallacei. The sequence goes on from JAOXYM010000018.1 coordinate 21,693,881, forward strand.
CAGTATCATCACAATTTTAGCAGAGTTGAAATATAATGTAATATTATCGCCTGTCTCTGACACAAAAAGCAGGAGTGTCACATCTAATTGCCACCGTAAATCATTCATAAAGGCCCTGCTGGGTTTAACTGGCCGATGGCATCTTTCACGACTGCGTTACAGGCCCGTTAAACTCTGCCGTTAACAGATGAGGTTACGACTCAAGACTTTAAACAGTGAGTTCAGGCAGGTGGAAAAACAGGAGGGAAATTAATGAAGGAACTTGTAGGGAAAAAAAGAGTCGTAACAGCAGTGGACAGGGAAAGGAGAAGACTGAAAGAAAACAGAAGATGTGATGAGTTTAATATTAGTCAAATAGAAGAAAAGCAAGAAAATAAACGATTAGATTAGAGGGAAAGGAATGAAAAGAAAGCTATAAGATGGAAGATAAGAAAATATAATGTAACAGCAAAGGCAAAGCTAGAATTTAAAATAGTAAAATAAAGTAAGATTGTTTTTTTGCAATCAGTAAATAAGTAAAGCTTTTTATCCTTTAATTTATGAAACTAAAGAATTTTGTTTCGCATCAGTGTTATTTTATGTTGGGTTCAGTAAACAGTGACAGTAGCATAGAATCTGTTTATGATTTATCCAACTACCTGCCTATTACACCAAAACTGCAACATGTACAAGGTCATTTTTCTTTCTCAATAACAAACTCCAGCAGTCTAATAACCCCAGACCCAACCTCTGTGTGTCTGAAGCAATTTTCTCAACTGGGAAGTCAAAGGTTACAATGGCTTGTGTTGGTTATTTGTCAGAAAATATCACAATTATACACACATTATCATTTCACAACTTTAGAGTTTCCACCTTTGTGCTACGTTTAGTCCAACTCTCCATGAAAAAAGGCTCACAATTTCTCTCTGAAGAACTCAACCCTGATGAATTTTCACATTTTGACTACTCACAGACTACGTAATGGTGCCTGTCTTGTTCAATTTCAAAGCGTTGGGTTATTTTAAGATCTGATCAGCTTTAAAAGAACTGAGATGACCAGATGACCGGGCAGCAAGGCTTGTGGGGCGCTCCTGGTCTCTGGTCAACAGTGCACTGAGGAGGGAGGGGTCTAATCATCAAGTAGCCACAGCATGTTGGAGGAATTGCTGGAATAAATCGCACCCACTATGGTTCCCATTTTCAACTTTAAGGACAATAGTAATCTGCTGCTAATGTCTTGCTGTTTGGCACCGCAAGGCACCTTCAGAGGTCTAGTAGAGTGCAAGCCTCAGCAGGTTGGGAGCTGTTTTGGCAACACCTGACCTCAGATTGAATTTATCGCCTGGTCACATCAGTGAAGACCCCAGAATGCCCACTCGTTCTGAACAAACTCCAACTGTTGGTGCAGCGTATTCACTCACTCAGCACATTGTCAAGTATCTGATTCCAGCAGAGCTGCACTGGGGAAATGGAAACATGCAGAGTGGAGCGAGAATAATGAAGCAGGAACTCCAGTTCAGCTCATGAAGTCACCAGAAGAGCCACAGCTACGTTAAAATCAACCATTTTCACCCTTGAAGTGGACAATGTTGCTCAGCCAACATCAAACAGAAGGGATAAAAAGATGTGGCAAGGAAGATGACACACTTCAGAGACTCACACTCAGCTTTGGCACAGATGAGGCTGGCCGTCGGGTAGCTGAAGGAGCGCAGGATGGATCCGATGGCCAGGCTCAGGTCCTCATTACTCGGGTAGAGCGTCACTGAAGCGAAGCGAAGGTACGGCAGCTTTGGGGTTTCCTCTGGGCCAATCTTCACATGAGGGATCTGAGGGAATGAGAAAGAAAGGAGGAGAATGATTTAGAAAGAGAAACAAAAGGGAGGTAGAGGCAAGTAGATGGGTTCATGTCTGGGCCACCTTCGTGTGAATAACTCCTTGGAGAAAATTAATAAAAAGAACTGAAATATATTAGCTCAGTTAGTACTTTAGAGAACAGATATGGTAAAAAAAAAAAAGAATCCATAACAGCACAACCAACTTTTGTCATAGCATCTATATACTTTAAAATGAGACATAATCAGAGTTTTTGAAAGTTAATAAAACCTTGTCCACCTCTACCATCTGCAGCATCGGAATTATAGACACAATGCAACAGTAATAAATGCAGATAGGCCTCTTATTGTAAAGTATCCATTATTATGCAGAAATTATCTTAGTAGCTACTTTACAAGTACAGTAGATTTTAAAACTTAAACTTCCACATTTAGGAAATCATTTCTAATTTTAAATAGGTAATTGTCAGAATAAAGTAAAATATATAGCAGAATTGGGAGGAAAACCCTGAAATGTAGTGTACAGGAGAGGGGGAAGACAGATGAGAGATAAAGAACAAAAATATAAAGAAAAGAACAGAAAGAAATAGGGAAGAAATGGTGAGATAGCATCAACAGAAAAAAAAGAATTGAAAAAGCATGTGAGCTGGTTTCATATAAAGCTCTGATAAGAGAAATGAAGGCTTTAACCAGACTCCGATACTAGCTGACAATCCAGTGTTTGTTCACTTTTGAAAAGGTAATGTGAAAATGGAGGAAAGCTTTAGATAATTAGTGATATTAAAAAAATATTACAAATGGTTTCACTTCACCTCCATGTACAGGAAACACTGAGTGAAATAGAATTGTAAGTACAAAAAATTTGGTATTTGAAAAAAAATAAGTGGGGGGTGGAAATATTGCTCTGGTGGTGATGTGACTAGTGTTAGTTAGATCCTCAACATTTGGCCAAAGGTTAGGCAACCCAAAGAAGAAATCTGAGATTCTCCCGCTAATTTCAGGCACTTCCCCAGAGCAAAGGTGCTGTGATGAGCGTGTTTGCATTGAAGCAGAGAAATTAATGATAAATTGAAAAATGATTACTCTCTGTGATGAAGGAGGAATGGAATCAGAGGACAAATGTCCTGCTTTATCAGCTGCTCAGTGACTTAACCCCAGCTCACACCTACAGAGGTTTAAACGGTAAACTGTAATTAGCTCAGCTGGGGTCTGCTCTGATCTGGAGAGCTTATTTTAAATCCAAGCTGAGAAGACAGGCCAGGCAAGAGGGTGAGGATATGAGGATGGTTAGAGGCTCAAAGTAAATGGTGGTGAAGATGAGCCCTTGTTGATACACTCAAGCATGAAAATTGTTCAACACAAGTTTATCCCTTTAAAAATCAATCAAAATGCTTTGACAGCTTGGAGCCTGAGAGCTGAGCTGTCAAGACCGTTTCAGCATCAAAGTAAACAAACACACAAGCACATGCAAGTGACTGTTTTGTTAAATATGTCATGTGAGTACTGGCAATCACATGTTCCACATGAGCTGCTTTCATAATCCAATTAATCACGTTTGATATGGAAACAAACTAGAAATAAATGGCAGTGATTTAGTTGATATGACTGAGAATTTAAGGGTTCAAGTTGTACTTAATTGAAACACAGTGTAAAATTGGTAGAGTGGGGCTATGGATCTCATTTTCTACCTGTTTGATACTTTATTTTACAAGATTTTTTTCATTTACAGCAGTTTCTCCAAGAAGATTGTATGTTAAAGCAGGTTGAGAGTCATACTGTTATTATTGAGAAGTTTTTTTTTCAGTTTGAAGAATTAAAGCCTTATCCATTTGTACATTGGTATATCGTTAGCCTCTTAGCATAATTGTCTTAAGTCATATTTTGGATGAAATGTGATGTCTTCCTCTGAACACAGCAGATTCATTGTGTATCTATAAAACCTTAAAATATCACTTTGACAATTATACTAGATTAATGAGATGTACATCTTAAAGCTTAGCTTATTATGTGTTTACTTGCCATTGCTAACTGAAGATGAAAGGTTTAAAAGGTTAACATGTTATGAAATAGGATTGATATGATAAATGAATGAATTAGTCAATCTATTTTCATAACTGCATTATTCTGTTTGGTGTTTTTGGTGAAGGGGGTTAACAGCTGCTATCAGGCAAGAGGCAGGGTACACCCTGGATGGGTCATCAGGGGCAACACAGACTAACTATAGAAAACCATATACTTTCACACTAAGGGGAGTTTAAAGTAATCATTTAACCTAACATGTATGGACTGTTGGAAGATGCACAGGGAGAACATGTGAACTTCACAATATTCCAAATAGAAACATTTCTTGTCATGCAGCCATATGTAATAGTCATGTAATAAAACACATGTTGTTTTTGTAGATGTGCAAAAATGTCAAATATAAGTAATTTAAATCAGCTGGATGAGTTTTGTGCCTGCATCACATTTTGTAAGAGACTAGGTGGGACTTGCTTACTCATAAGCTAGAACATGGAGATGAGTAACAAATTGCAAATCGACACATCGAGAAAGTTTGTTTCAGGTCAATGCAAAATCTTTCTCTTTTGAATAAAGGAAATTGTTAGAACAAATTAAGTGTTTCATCAGAAGTATTAAAAAAGAATAAGAAGAAATCCACATAGAGCACAGATTAATCACTGTACTTTTTAAACTGTGTTTTGTAAGGGATATGTAATGTTGTCTGTCTCTGTATGGATCATCATGAAAGGTTTAACTTTTGTCCATCGCTTAAGTCCCTGAGGTTTCACTTCTCAATCCTCCATTCTCCAGCTCTCTTTTTTCAATAAGTGTGTAGGGTGTTTGGAGGGGAAGCTGTGTGAGGTGATTCATCTTCATCCAGATCGTCATTTTCTACAAGGACATACAGCTGAATCATGTTCCTTTTTTGACTTTTTTCTTGCTGTTCATCAATGATAAAGCTCCTTTATTTTCCATTGTGAAGAAGCCATTTACTGGATGAGCCAAGTTTATGACTGATCAAAAATTTTAACTGCGGTATAAATGGAGAAAACCAGTTGTGATGTTCCATGAAGCATGAATAGGGCATTTTGGAATATGTGCTCTCAGCTGATGCCTCAGACCCAGATGCAGATGTGACTTACCTCCTTTTCACCACAGATGTGACTGATGGTTGACCCGGACGCAGGGCTGGAGGCTGGACCGATCACTGCAACCACACCTTTTGGCAGGATCTGACACACTGAGAGAGAAAATGACAGAAACAAAAGAGAAGTTTATTGTAGATTTTTTTTTTTTTTTTTGAAAGGCAGGAACATATCACCCAGGAGTTTCATTTCAGTGACCCACTCACTTGTTTTTGGTGTGGAGGAAAGAGAATAAATTAACTAATAATTCAAATTTTCCAAAAAGAAAATTTAATTAAACTCAGACCTAATATTTCACTTTAGTTGCAACAGTGTGCTTATTCTGCAACTTTTATTTTTATTAGTGTCAGATTCTGGACTGGACCTGTGGTCCACATTAATTTGAAGTCCTCAAAAAGTTCTTGAGTCGGTAAGTTTTTCGACCCGTTTCTCCCAAATGTCAGTGCTTCTCATATGGGCAACTTGAGGTAGTTATTGAACTATTGATTTAACCAATGTTTACTTATCATTTATTAATGCATATAAAGCTGCAATGCAACAATTTAGCAACACCTATATGTGAAATGTTCAAATAAAAACTGATTGACTTTATAAACCTCTTTTGCACTTTGAATCTACAACCCATACATGTATATACACAGAAATTACTTCTCTTCTAACGCTTGCCATTTTAATGTTTATATGCATTCATATCTTGAATTCTTAATTGAATTTCCCTCGAAGCTCAAAGCCATTTAATGGAATTTTCATTTCACAACCATGTCATGTTTTCCATCTCTTTTTTCAAAGATATCATTTAATCTTTCTTCTTCAAATGTCCTTTATGTGACATTTTGCTTGGCAACACGACGACAGTTTGACATTAAATAATAATTATCATTATCTCCGTCTTTAACTTGAGGATGTAGTTTTGTGCTCATTTGTCAGCATGATAAATAACTCAAATATGAGGTTGTGCCACTCTCCAGCATCTTTTGTTTTGTATACCTGAGCTCTCCTCATATTTTCTTCTTTTCAAAACACTTCATGTCAAGCTATTTCTAAACAGCTTGTGAAGCCATAGAGCCACAGTGAGTCAAGCACCTCAGGCAGGTTTCCAATTGCTCAGGGGCTTTTGGGGGAGCCTTATTTATGAGTGTGCAAGTTAAATGCACGCACATGTTCATTAGCGTGGTCAAAAAACAGGGTTACTGCCTAAAACATTCTGCTAGTACT
>JAOXYM010000018.1:21704155-21723139 GCA_028567055.1 Leptatherina wallacei
TAATAATAATAATAATAATAATAATAATAATAATAATAATAACAATAATAATAATAATAATAATAATAATAATAATAGGAGACCTGGTAAGGAGCCATTCATTTGATACCACTGTATTAGATGTTTTTTTGTACTTTACCACACGTCCACACCTGATTGAGATGAATGGCTAATTAACAGGCTTGCAAAGAAATTGACAAGCAGTTCAATCAATCTGAATCAGGTGTTCTGGAATTGGAAACAAGTACACCTTGTGTAGCTCCTCTTTGGCGATAATAAAAGTCACATCCACCAGAAACATCTATTTTTTTTTGTTTGTTTTTTGTTCATCCTATAGATCTAATGCAGGAAAGCCTCCAGATGCAGCTCAAACACACAGGGTAAGTTTTCTAGCCACGTTCCTTGTTTGTCAGCCTCAGCAGAAATGGTTGAAGTTATCCTTTGTTGATTGGTGACCTGTTCCAGCACACCACCGCACTGTGGTTGGCAGGGGGGAGACACAATAATGGTGATATACAGTGGAAAGGTATAATGGTAATGACAGTGATATAATCATTTATTTGATATAACTAGTGTATGTACATGTGTATGTATGTATGTATGTATGTATGTATGTATGTATGTATGTGTGTGTATATGTATATATTGTTTGTTGTTTTTGATGTGGTATTTTTATTTATTTATTAAAAATGTTTTTCATTGATTATTATTGTTATTATTGTAATTGTTGTTATTACTATTGTTATTATAGTCTTATTAATATTTTCATAAGGTGCATCTGTACAAGGGAAATTTTTTATTTTATTTTTTATTTTTACTATCTCTGCTTCTCATTTCTTTTTTTTCTTTTAGGAAGGCAACAAGATTCCCGTGTGTGTTGTTGGGGGAAGAGGAGGAGAAACAAGCAGCTGACCGAGGACCGTTCAACTTGACGTTTTCCATTGAAATGGAGGATCATCCGTACTCTTTGCCCCGTGAGAGGGAGGAAAATAACCAAGAAAAGAAAAAGGATTAGTGTCGGCCTAGTGTTTACCAGATGGAGATAATTCATGAGGGAGAGGCAAATGAAAAATTAGGTTGAAGCTTTCTGCTGGACAGGTAAGTTAATTCAGTCTAACAGTGAAGTTTATTTTGGCATTATGTTAGAAACAGGGCAGGATAGTCCAGCAGCTACTTTATCCTCCCGTTTGGTCGGATCATTTATCGTCACTTGCTATATAAAAGGACAGACAGTAATCTGTTAGCCTGCAGTGGAAAAGCTCCGTTGCTACGTTACAGCACGGGATTTTCCTCTTGTAGCACATAACCCTGCTTTGACTGCCTCTACCTCCCCCTCTTCGTCTTTGTCTTCCTCTATCTCTCACTTCATCCGATCATCTCCGAGTCTACAGGTCACAAAAAACCATTTCTCACGATGCGTTAGCTATTAGCAGTAACTTGGTACCAAATACATGGTTGGCATGCTTGTAACTTATCGGAATCAGTAAGGAAACAGAATTATATCCTTCTGTGCCTCATCACCTGACAGGACGTTACTTGTGCAAGATGTTGACGTTTTCACATTTATGACTCTCCACGGCTTTGGTAGTGGTAGCAACACGCATAACCGGCGAGGTGCCAGAGAGCACCGTGCGGTTGTTTGGATTTAATTAGTGCACCACTAGATGGGAGTAATTATTACACACTGGGGCTTTAAACTAGTGGGAATAATAGTTAACAACCACATATGAGCTAATTCTACGTTTTACAATTATCTCCAGTTTCAGCAGTTTGCATGGGCATCATTTTTCTGCACCTGTCGCAATTTCAAACCAACACACAACACAGTTTCACACAGATGATCAGAGGTGATCAGATGTGAAAAGCCATCCCTTCTCTGCCTTATAATTGGCTTTTTATCATGGCGACATTCTTCTCTAAGGGGTGTAGGGCGGGGTTATGAACAGATCATACAGACATTGGGGGAGATAAAAAAAATCCTACACCTAGGCCTGAGAAATGTAAGGCACACCAGTGTGACCAAGAAAAACTAATTTTTGGTCACATCCAAAGCCTGGATGTCACTTTACACAGCACTTTTTTTGTTATTTGCCTAATTTACATTTCATTAAACATTTAATTTACATTTGATTAAAAGGGTGTTTTTGTAGAAAGAGATTTTCTTCCTTTATTTGTTCATATCTTTCATCTTTATAAATTAAGACACAAATATCATATATATTCTGTTTAATACTGTTTAGTTGTCAGATAAGAAAACACATCCGTTTAACACTCCTAATAAACTCTTCACCACTTTTGTTTTGTATCTCTTTGCCCAGTTATTGCTTCTCTGTTGTTTTTGCTCCTCCTTTCCATTTTCACCATAGTCTGTCATCTTTGTTTTGTTTGTTTTTTTACAAACCCCCTTTATGCCTCCCTTTGTCCCCTCTACTCGTCTGTGCTTCCATTTCTTCTTCCCAACTCATTTTGTTTGCATCTCAGGTTGGATCATTTGTAAGATCTAACAAACTCGGCTGTAACTGTATCAGAGAGTTTCTCTGTGACTTCCCTTCATGATTCACAGCGGAGCCCGAACACCGCTCTGCTATCCGTACCTCTCCTTTTTCGCCCTCATGTCTCCCACGGAGGAAAAATTAACTTTAATAAATGCAGAGACTTAATGTTGGACATAAAAGTTCAGCTCTCCTCAGCTAAGTTTTTTCTTTTTTTTGCTGTACTTCTCTGAACCCGGATGGCCCCGAGTTGAAATCCCTGTTGCTTTCAACTTGTAAAGCTTCAGAAAGTCTGGCAAGCACTTACATGCACACTGCCATAGCAACCGGGTCGCCTGGTGGTTTGTAATGGTTCACCTTTCACTCCTCCATTAATAACAGGGCTGCCCAAACACACACACACACACACACACACACACACACACACACACACACACACACACACACACACACACACACACACACAGTCAAATCTGACACATGCATACACACATACACACACACAATGTATCATACAATTCTATCATGTAATTTCTTTCTGGTAAGCAGAGTTCCAGCAAAAAAGCAGGAGTCACACGTTGACCTTCAGAAGTGATACAATGGAGAAGAAAGGCTGAATTCGAAGTTCTGTGACTGGGTGTCAAAAGGATTTAAAGTATGAATGCTTTCAGAGATATTTGGCTTTTTACTGATATACAGTAACTCCTTCAAAATAACTTCAGAATATAATTTGTCTTCATAAAGAAAACATAAAGAATTGGGAGAAATGTTAAATCTAGTTAACTTTTGGAGCTTATAATTGTTTATTTCTTTCTGCAGGATTGCGATGGATTTATTTATTTATCTGTTTTAATTACAATGTCAGCCTTTTAGCCTTTTATTTGAATTAAACCAAAAAACTGATTTTGATCATGATCGGGTGTGTGAATGTTCCATTTCAGCTGCTTTTTCTCTTTTCCAGTATTGGAAAATTTAATTTTGTTCCACTCCAACACCCAGAGCTTTCACCAAAATTTCAAGGTTCATGACTCAGTGCTTGTTAGATACAAAGGACTGTTTGAAAAGGTTTTTAGTGAGTGAAGGACTCCAGTCATGATGGGTAACTACCAGCACTCAAATGCGGGTTTGGCTTGCTCTGTGATGGATTGTCGATGGCAGAAAAACCTGATGTTGTTGCAGGAAGCTAAACATCCAGCAAAGATCAAGAGGCACAATGGTTTTCATGAGATCTTTGCAGCTGCCAGGTGGCAAAATAAGTGAAAGGATGAAAAGATAATCACAAAGTGTGTATTCTCAATTTTATAATGGTGCATAAGAGTTTAAAAACCCTTCAGATTTTTTCTCTTTTATTCAGCTTAAATATGTACTAAGGAAATGGTACTAAATGCTACTCATCTAGAAGTGGCAGCAGTATATGAATAAATATTTTTTTAAGTTGAAATTAGAGTATCATTGATCAGCGAAGTGTCAGTGGGTATTGTGTTCATTAACAGTTCAGTCAAAGCATGATCTACAGAGCACACATTTGTGAAACAGTATAATGGTAAAAACAAGCAGATTTCTGAGGACAAAAGCAAAACACTTGTTCAAGGTCATCAGGTTGAAAAAGGTTGCAATAATTCACAGTGTGCAATTCAAGGACTTAGAAGACTATTCTAACCTTCCCAAAGAGTTGAAAGGTTTTTTTTTTTTTAAAGGTCCCTCCATGAGCAAGCTGTGAAGCTTCACAAAGTTTACAAAGACAATGTCTTTTCCGCAGCAAAAGAATAGGGCTTAGTGGCTATGAGGAGGCCATTGCTCTTCAATAAAAATAATATCTGCTCTGTTTACTAAAGATCACTACAAGGTGTAAGGCTGCTGGAAAAAAATGTTGTCGAACAGATTAAAGTTATGGAATATTTAGGTTTAAATACTTATGACTTGAATGCAATAGATATGCTTATAGGTTCTAATTGACAATTTCCCACACAAACTGTTATTTACATGGTTACATAATTTTGATTAATCTGTGATGGATGTTATGACATTTAGAAGATTTGAAATAAGAAAATGAGACATTAAAACCTTGTAGAAGAACTTTGTTTGTTTTGATTGTCCAATGAATATTTGCCTGTTATAATGCCTTTGCAGTATTTTCAATGACCGAATGTAACAGTGCTCATGCTTGTCGAGAAAGAGACAGAAGAGCCTACTGTCTTTGAGGTACCCTGTGTTTTGTTTCAATTATAAGACATGTTTGCATAAAAGAAGACTTTTACATTATTGTGTACAAATTCCCAATTGTACGCTGATGCTTTGATATTTAGGACAATTTCAGGAGAACACAGCCATGTTTACATGGACACAAGCATTCGGGTTAATAATGCTCCATGTACGCATACCAATCAGAAATTTCTGATGCAATAACAATCATTTGGAAACAAAATTTCCTTCTGATCGTGATGGATGGGTTATGCTGATTGTGGAACACATATTCACAAATGCGTGTATAAATGATCCTTACTGCACACTTGTTGCTTTAGCCGTATGTCAACGTAAAGTACTGGTGTTTGATTAATAATGTTTATTTTACAAGAAAAGAAAAAAAACATGACATGGCAGAACTAAAACAGAACTGATCAGTATGTGATACAAATGCATTGTTTGAGATTTTAAAATAATTTTAGATTATTCAGGGGAAAAAACTGACAGTAAGAAAGCAATAAACATGCACAGTCAGCAGTGTTTGTTCATATCAGAAATCAGCTTTTCTTGTTCTAAAAGTGTTTCTAGGGTGTCAGAAAGTAGCACAATTATGCACAGGTGAAAACGATTTATACTGTTCCACCATATGATGCACATAAATGCACGTCATGTAAACAGTGCTAGCTTTTATAACGATTGACTTACTTATGGCTTAAACACGGTCTAAATTTTTTTAAACCATTTAAAACCAATTTAGATCAAATAATATATGCGGTCAAGTTTACGTTTTTTAGGAAACTAAAATGATGCATACTCGTTCTATGTAGCCTTTTCATTCATTCATTTGGACAAATGTTTACTAATGCACAACAGCAAGCTGAATCAGCCAAACGATCACAGGGGGAAGTGGGTTTGCAGGTACATTCATTTATCTGTCCAGAAATAGGTTGATGAGTGCCTGACTGACTGACAGCACATTTGTCTGCCTGGTCTTTGTTTCATGACTTCATCACCTGAAGTAGATTTGTCAATCTTTAAAGAGAACAAAATGAAAATCTTTTTCATTAAAGCATTGCACTGTTTAAAAGTATTCATAAAGCACTCTGAGAGATCAGTGTGTAGATATCACTTTTTTACCTTGTTAAAAAGAAACAAAGAGGGGAAACTGCCTTTTTTAAACAGAAACAAATGTTTGTATATGAGAAAATCATATTTACTCCAATATCTTTGGAAACTATGTCCCTGGTGTTATGCCTTATTTATGGAGACCAATTAAATCCAATGTGCATCACATGGACACTAATTATCAATCACATGAAAGCACTTTCATAGTCATGTGGAGAAACAACTTACAGTAGATGAGATCAGAGACAGCCTCTGTAATTAGAGAAACTTTGTGTTTTTGTGGCAGGTCTCCGACTGAACTACTACACCATCTTTAGGGTCAGTAAATTCCTCCACCAATTACTGTTTGAAGAAACTCTTGCATGTGTTATCAATGCAGAGAAGAAAAGTCTTGAATCCGATTCTTCCAGCAAAAAAGATCAACAATTACACTTGCACTACTTATTCTTCGGTTAAACACACATTTGTAAAACAAAAGCTTGAAAGTGAAAATGCAACTCATAAAGTTTAAAAATATACATTAACTTACCAGTAAAACTAGGGGAAATTATAATAGGTGGGTTATTTCTTTGTTGTAACAATGCTTCCTACAAATAATTTTGATGCTATTTTTAAGTCTTGGGGGTTTTCTTGTGAACAAGCTCTGCATCATCACCCTCATTTGCTGACATGCAGCAGCACATATTGCACAGAGGATAGGAACTGAAACTGATGTTAATACACTTGTGTTGATCGATTATTGATACCAATGTTGGTATCAATATTATTATCAATGTTCGGATCAATCTCCCCATCACTAATGCAAAGGAAAACACAACCCCATGACTTTAATGTGTTCAGTCTCAGCCAGGTTCCCCATGGACTCCGTTACAGCTGTGTCTGTTTTAGTGTCCCTCCTCTGTCCTTTTGTATGCCCACACTATGGCTGCACAATGTTTAAGATCCAAAGAAAGTGGAAACAAACACTTTCTCATCTGGAAGAATTAAAAATCTAGTCAGGATCATAAATATTACACCAAAGATTGTTAATTATTCAGCAGCATCAGTGTCCTTCAGCTGCTGCTAAAACTGCCATGAATTATTTCAGCCTGTGCAATCAGTCATCCTGAAGGAATCGCTTAGCTTATGTTCTTTGTAAGGTATCTCTAAATCACAGAGGTGCTAGTGTGTAAAAGGTAGTTTGTCACAGCATTATTTGTGCAAGATTTGCCCTTTAAAATACACTTTTCTCACTTTGGATAGCAGGGTTTTTTTTCAGGATTTATTGGACTTATTTAAAATCCAGAGCCCTTATTTTAAACATCAGCACACTAAAATGTGTGAATGCTAACACTTGATAATCAAGTACTACAACATATTGATTGCGATGTGAATATATATTTTATTAGTATTTCATGTAAAGAGAAATTGACCAATAACAAAACATGGAGAAGGGGTGGGATTTTATAAGTGTTCACTTCTACCCACTCCTTTTCGGACAAAGAATTTAAGTATGATGGGAAAATGGAAAATTCTGAGCGGCTTGCTTATTTAGGTTGATTTATTTTGTTGCATTTGTTTTGTTGACCCTGTTTGATAGGGTATGTCTTATATTTTGTTTTGTTAAAGTGTCTGAAATATTAAACTTCAATAACTTCAAAGTCAAACCAAAGTGATACATTACATAAAATAAGTTCTGCATTATTACAATCAATCCTCAGAGCAACACATCTAATAACTGTTGACGCATCTCATTGTGGATAATAGCCAAATTAATGATAATCCTTCCCCTGAAGCCACAGCAATACCTGCTTGATTCAAATTCAATGTAAATCTAAGTCAGGGCTCAAACTCAACAGGATAAAAAGAAAGAATAAGAAATGACAGCTGGGATCTCACAACTCCAACCTCTTTGTTTACCTGCAAGACCAAGTGATTCTTTAGGGAGATATCTTCCCACCCCATCACATTTCTCCAAGTAAACAAAATTATGTGTCATAAGGGTTGGAGGAAAAAATCAATATGTCTGTAAAAACATGAACTCACTCTGATATACACTCAATAACACGAGTGCAAAGTTGTCTTGTTTGCCTCTGAAAGAAAACCAGCCACTAGAGGGTAACAGTAGTGCTGTGATCCAAACTGCAAGTCACCGATGCGATTTGTTGTTTTTATTTTCCCTTTTGTCTTGTCTCATTGAATCAGTCGACCTACCTGCGGCCCCCAGAGTCAATACTTCCTCTTTCATAGAAAATAATGTTAACTTCAAGAGCTCAAAGATGGGATGTGGCAAGAAAACTGGTAATTTTTTTAATAAAGGTACCCTGCATCCAGGAGTTCTATAAATCAGTCTGCAGACCCCTTTTTTTATCATTATGTCCTAGTTTTAACCCGGAGTGTGACACTTGGACCTCTATACAATCTTGTTTCAAGAAAGTGGGGAGGAAAGGGGATAGATAAAACGCAGAAATGTTAAATGTTAAATTTCATGTTAAATATGAATGTAGTTTGTTTCACTCTGGAGAGGTGGTCAACCAGGCTCTCTGGAAAAATTACAGAGAAAACACCAGGAGGAATGAAAGCAACAAGAGAAGACCAAGTTTCTAGCTTTTTGTCTTTCAGGACAGGTCTGTTTTCTTTCTGTCCGAGTCTTCCAAGTATTTTCCTATTGATTTAGCACCTTGTCTGTGAACTACAGCTATAATTAAGTAACTATTATCCACATAATGGTACATGGGGTTATCCACTATTGGAATACCTACTGAGTATACAGAATGTCTGCAGTTTTGGCTTTGCTTGTTATTGCATTCTTCTTCAACAAATCAATGATCCCAAATATTTTTGTCAATTAATGATTAAGTAAAATGGAATTAAGGTTTCAATATATTGGTATTTCCCTTAAATTTGCAGCTTTGTGCAAAAGCATCTTGATTTTTTTGTTCGTGTGTTTGTTTATATCCCCCCTCGGTTATGAAATAGTCTTGCCTTCCTCTTCCCCAACACATCAAGTTGCAAAATTACTGTACCCGCCCTCTGTTTGTCATTAAGTCTCTTCATTTAAATCCTTGAAGTACCAACATGTGAAATGTTTTACTTTTCCTCGTGTCTGCTCTTTTCATTTAATTGTAGGTTGATGTTTTGATGAAGAATAAAATGTGGTTATACCACATATGAACTTTGAAGACCAACAGAATGGCACACTCTGAGCTTTTGCATTATATAGGCTACTGAATTTTCAGTTCATTTGATACCACCAATTTCCTGGCTCAAATAGGTTAATTCTGTAGTCTCTGTTTCTTTTTTCAGACAAAGTTTAGGCAGTAGATGTTTGTTTTTTACTTGACATCAAGGTAGGGACACGCCCCTACCAATAACCAGCAACTACTGAGCCATCCCTTTTATTTTCCAATGCACAGAACAGCTGAGAGATCTGTGCTCTTTATCACTAATGTGCTGCTACAAGTCTCACCCTTTAACCCATTTCAACTGTTATCATTGGCTCTGCTCTTTTGTTTCTTGGTAAGGTGGTTGGTTGTCCCTGCTGTCAGTCATTATGTTGAAAGAAATAGTGCTTCTATTTACCACCAGGCTAGCTAGTTCCAGAGAGCAGTGCTAACGGTGGTTATGTCTCCAGTCACAATCAAAGAAAAGAAAAGTGAACATCAGGATCTATCTAGCCATTAATAGTGGTGATAATAATAGCCACTAAGTGAATAATGGATTATCTTAGTATGCAAGCGTGTTATTTACTCAGGTGACAGAATGAAAGCTGCCAGACAAATTGGAGAGAGAAGATACTGAGGCAGGTGGAGAGGCAAGAGGAGATGTAGGTGAGCTGTTGTACTCTGAGTTGTGGCTTGGTCTACATAATAAATTGACATTTTTTCAATCATAATGTGGCATAATGAAGTGTTTATCGTAATTTCACATAATATTGTGCAGACTAAAAATACATTTTTGTTTGGTACAGATCCCTGCAAAAAATGGGACCATAATGAGCTTTTTTAAACTAAAATGAGAATAATTATGATGTAAATGTTTATCACTGGCTTTCACATTATTTCTGTTACTGGTCAAATTTTCCTTTAAGATGTCATGAAGCTGATAAATTTAAGTTGTGAATTATTGTACTTTGTGTTTTAAGCACATGTTTGTAATGTTGATGATTGCACCATAGTGCAAACAGCTTTTTTGTCTGTAAAATATTGATGTGAAACATATGTTACAAGATAGGTTTTACTAAAAAATTACAGAAATCCTTACAGTAAGTAAACTAATCGTGTATTAAGTTCAACCAAAAAACAAACAAAATAGTGTCAATCCCTGCAAAGAACATTTTGCTTTATACTTTTTTTAAAATCAGATTTCTCATCCACTCCATTACACGATATTACAAAGAAACATCTATCATAAATGCAACAAAACTCTTGTCTTCCAAGGGCGTCTGGGGACCGCTTTTATGTCCACACTCCCTACCAATATCAAAATAGTGTGAGGGACTGCTGATGTGCGCCAGTTGCTTTGACATGTTAAAGTCTTACGGATGATTATAACTCAAGCCTTCTTCTCTCTATCACACTGTGTTCTTTGACTTTTCAGATATTTGAGAGTAAATCTGTAAATGAGCAGCAGGTCAGAAACATAGATGGACATCAATGCTTTTCAATTTACTGATTAAAAACAACAAGAGAGATGAAAGTGGCTCCATTCCCAAAAACTTTGAAGACAGAGTGATAGTGTTTGACCCTCTCTGATTACCTCTTCTTCATGATTGTTTCTTTCTCCTCATATAGTGTTAATCACCGGTTTGCATTGTCACATAGACTGTCACATAGACAAAAGATAGAAAAGAAAATGTAAACTATAAAATTTTAAGGTAAAGTTGTTTTTTGATGTGTGTTTGTTCTGTGTGTGTGGTCACAGGGACCTCAAGAATCAGATACTGTGTAAACAGAGATAGTGTCTGAACACTAGTGAAGCTCCTGAAGAGGACTCTTTATCTGCTGTCTCATCTCCATCCTCCCCCTCTTCCTTCCTCTATTTGCTGTGAGTGCTGTGCTTTCTGGGAAGATATTGAGCTCTACCTCTGGATCCCTTCATCTAGACTCCTACAAATGCCATTTGAAACATCTTGTAGAGCAAAGATGAAAGCTGAAATGACAGAAACACTGATTCAAAAACAGTTACGACAATGTCATGCAAGAAAACTCGTGCAAAATGTACTCTGTGATAGATTTCTTTGCATACCTCTGACAGCATGTGAAAATTACAAGTGTGAATGGTTATGACACAAACTTTGAAAACCAACTGTAGGTCTTTATTTATGACAAATACCGGTTTGGATTAGTACAAGTTGGTGAAATACAATGACACTTTGAACACTAACAGCACAAGCCCTGTGTTATAAATAAAATAGTATCAACAAACACCAGCAGTTTGTGAGGTGCCAAAGAAAAAGTTTTATAGCTTTTGCTGGCTGCTGTTCCACGGCGCTTGTAAAACAGAGGAATCAAATACCGCCACTATACATGAACATGTAACATATCCAAAATTTAGTATAGTCACAATCAAAGTGCAGAACTCATGAGATCGTAGCATCTTCATTGCCTGTTGTTTTGTATGAGGAAGTGGTCCGGTTACATAGGAGGTCTGATGCCTGATCCTGACCTTTAGGTGCTTAGATTTAACCAAATATTAAGTGGATGCTCAAGCAAACACAGACTGAAAGCTGCTGGTCCTTTACAATAAAACAACATGTAGAAAAAGCTGGAAACAAATTCAAGTCTCCAGATGATGTTGGTCCTTCCCACAGGCTTCAGCAGCCAGAAACAGAATTTTCATCTTTTAAAAATGATCAAAACTCATTTTATGAGATTTTCACAAAATGTGACAATAGCAAGTTTTCAATATTTTGCCATCTTTATGTCTCAATCAAGCTTTAAAAAATAAAAACAAGCATAGCATGGTAACAAGGTTGTATCATGGCAATGTATTTCAAACTTTGATTTAATTTCATTTGATGATGTTGTTCAATCTCTTAAAAGAGTATTTCATTCATCTCTAGTTGTGGTAAGAAGTGACACAGGGGCAATTAGTTTTTAAAGAAAACCGTCCTTGATTCCATTTAATGCAGTCTGATGCAATTTTCAATATCTCCTTAATATATTGTACTATAGATACTGTTGTTCCCTCATAAATGAGAATGATAACTTTTTCTACATAAGTGGCAAATAATTAAAAAACTAAAGATATTTTATCAAAAAGGGAAGCGAATAAGAGTATTCCTTCAGACTATGGCGATTTTATTTTAATGTAATTCTCTACTTTGATGGCACACATTTGTCTGTGAAATACTTGTTCAATTAATACTCAGCAGACTTCCTTCCAATATTTATTTCTTTCAAATAAAATCCACATGATTTTTTAAACATTAAACTTGATGGTGCATTGTCAGTGTTGGTCACATGGTGCAGCTCCCTCTTACATTTTAGACATGCTCACTGAGTACACAGATCCTTGAGATCCTCAAATAAAAGTCTACTCTGTATTCCCAAATAGTCAAAATCCGTTCATGGTGCTGCTCTTTGGAATTCCCTACCACACTAACTCAGGTCTGTTACAACAATATCCTCTTTTAAATGTACACTTAAAACGTTTCTTTTTTCGCAAGCTTTTAATTCTTTACTTTAAGCTTTGAATCTTAATTATTTTAATATGTATTTTAATTTTTCATTTTCTAGTATTACAATTTGCAATTATTGCCTTTTATTGTCTTGCATTGCTGTGCCATGTTGTTGAAGCACATTGAGTTTGCGCTTGTCGTATGAAATGTGCTATATAAATAAACTTGACTTGACATTTTTTCTTCATTAATTTACATGCAGAAATATGTGCATGAAGGTTTTTTCTGTGAGTGGGATGTTCATCTGGAAGGTGGGCTGACTGTCTGTTCAAATAGCTTGAAGACTCTGATCACTTAACATGAACCAGCAGTAATGCTCTCATGTGTTACCTTGACTTTGACATTAAAGTCTTGCATTAATTGTGTAGGGTATGTAGTAAAATATAATTCAACTGGCTAATAATGGTACAATCAAGCAAATGATTGCTTTATGACCCATTATATCCATGGACAAATGCAGTTACATCTTTAATGTAATCTTAGTTCATCTTCACACCCCCTAATTTGAACATCTTGTTCATGTTGAAATGGCCCCAACAGCCAAAAATACAGAAAAACAACATATCTCAGTAAGTCACCACTATACTTTTTCAAATAAATCAGGGTGTCCAGCACACAAACCAATAAATGAGTTCCTCTAAATGCCCTAAGACAATATTAGAAAAAAAAAAACATAATCTCATCTGACTTTTGGTATAGAAATATATTTCCAAAATAAATTAAAAGCCATTTCTATTATTTTTTCTGGCAGAAAGAACTCTGAACATGTGGGCAGAAATTTGTTGCCCTCCAAATGTGGAAAGATAGACAGTGTTAATGGAGAAAGAAGTGATCAATGAGTGGAGTAGGCATCAGTTTCACAGCATTTGATATGAGTTCTTCTGTTTTCAAAGAGATACACCCCGAACATGTGATGACTCCACCATGAACCATCTGGCTTTCTTTGTGTTACCCTAAAGTGCAAAAACCCACAACAGTCTTTTTGAGGAAGGACAAGATAAATTGCCTCCTGCTTTGCTCTAAGAAGCGTTAATTATTTAAGAAACACAAATCAAATCCAGAACAAACCCTGGCAGCAGCAGCAGACTTTCTGCTTATTACTGAGACATAGCAGCATATTCACTTTGATTTTTAGTCTTGTTCTCTGGTGTTTCTGCCTTCTGTGTTACAGCTCAATGTTCACTGAAACTTGGAAATATATAAGTGTGACTTACACTGCAAAAACAATCCATCTCATGGCTCAGAATCAAGTCCTGAAATTCTTTTTCCCAATCCTCTGTGTTTTAGTCAGTCAATTTGATGCTAATCTCATCTTCTATTCAGCTCAGGATGTGGTGGCAGACTATATTAAATGGCTGGAATTAGAGTGTGATCTTCCTTTGCCTTTTGGATATGGTTTTAATATAATGAGCTACCTTATCACACTTTCCTGCATAGCAAACTATAAGTGCCCTCATCCTTTGCATCTGCTCACTCCTTAAATGTGTGCTTGCATTTCAATATGCAAAGCACATGAGTCAGCTGGGAGGGTGCAACAAAAATAAATATGGCAGGTGTTACTGTACACAGCCAACGGGCACTTCTTTTCTTTACCGTTTCTAGTAGGAGGAAACAGAAATGATGATGAGTGGGCTTCACATGCTGCAGCTGTTACAAATGCCCTCACTTCCCTCTGCTTTCTGGTCAGTTCCAGAATAGTATCAGCTCTATTTTTGGTTTTTTATCCCTCTGCTTTTGATGTTGTGTTTTCTAAAAGGCTGTAGGTGGGTTTTACTATCATAGCTGTTCTATTTATACCTGAATAAGGCCTCTGAACAGTTTGACCATTCCTTCCCACCCACACTGGGTGATGACATACATCATCCCAAGATTCTCTAAGTTTTCAGGTCAAGAGATTCTGAGTTTTTCAACCAAATTTGAATTGGATTCACTCTTGTGAAGCTCATTGAAGCACCACATTCTGCTTTAAGATCCCGTTATCTGGCTGTGTTAAAACTGGAGAGCTTCAGCTCTCATGTCATATAGCTACTCCTGTCTCTGTATTCACTTTCAGTCTATTTTTACTTTGTAAATGCAATACGTTTTTTTTTTTTTTGTGGCTTTACTTGTTAAGTCTGTTTATATTGTCATGTTTCACCAACAGTCCTGCTCACCATCTCTTTTCTAAATGACAAATGGAAAATTGAGGTGTTTTTACCTGCCCTGTTCAGGAACCTCATCTGGCATTTATAAAAATGAGGGTGTTGGATGTGTTTTGGTCACATCTGGCCTTTTAACAATTACATTTTGTCATGTGTTTTAGGTTCATAGATTTAGACACAGTCTAAATAACAAGGCTCAGTGTAAAAAGAATGAAAAAAATGAAAAACATTGCCTCAGGAGAAATAAAAATGTGTTAAGCTGAAAGAAATCTTGTTGGCACAAGAGCTTCAAGCTGATTATGTAGTGATCCTATGGCTGGTAAACAAACAGTAAACTTAAATGACAAATTGTCTGAAGGTCTCACTAAAGATAAATTAAAGAAACATATTTGGATTACTTGTCATACAAATCATGGTTGCCTTATTTCATGTTGATTTTGTCCTACTATTATTCCTAGATTATTGTTATAAGCACCTTTGCTCATCATCTTTTTACAACAAATCAAACAAATCCCCTATTTCTAAAAACTGGGCTCTCCTTTTATATTTTGTTTTCATCTAAAGTGCATCCACAGTAATGATGGGATGTTTGGCTCCAGCTAAATCTGTTACATTAATTTTGACAGATACTTATTTAAAAGGAGAAGCAAAAATATTGGAGGTTAATGGCCTCAAACGTGATACACTGCCGAAGAAACTGTTGGGAAATTATACAAATATATGTATTTATACTGGTGAATGAAAAATAAAAATGGAAAGACTATGCAAAACAGTTGCAAAACCATCCATTTAAATAACTGTGTTACTGTAAGCTGATTATGTAGTAACTGTAACAGACCCATGCATCTGAATCCAAAGTTCTTTCGTTGCACAGTTGAGAGATATTATTCTTTTAGTTCCTGAGCTTGATCTACTTAACAGTAACTAGGAGCAAAACACTGTATGATGTGTGTAATTTTGGTGTAATATATATCCAGTAAGTTATTATTATTATTATTATTTCTGCCTGGAAAAATGAAAATCTCCATATTTAATCGGACTGAGTTCAGTGAATTAGAGACTCTTGGGAACATTTTACACAATAGATTTTTCAACTGCTAGACCATATTAACATATGAAGAAAATATCATATTACAATCATAAAGGTTTTAGCCATTAACAAGTAGACATTACTTTGTAATTATATAATCTCAATTCATTTATTTCCTTTAATTTATTAAAGTACCTCTCCATTCTGTAATTTCTTTCCTCCTTGAAGTGAAGAGAAAAACAATTTGATTATGCAGGGATTTAATTTGTGTGTAACACTGTTAAAACTGACTCAAACTTTGGAAATGTTTTTGAATGTTTAAAAATGCATTACGTAACTTTCCGACTTTAAAACTCCACGTTCTGGACTCGTTTGATGGCACAGTGACATCTATTATGTCCATTTCCGGAGCCGTCACTGCCCAGCAGTGTCCCGAGGCTGAGAAGCCGCGCGATACAACTTTTTCATCCGGGACGCCACATAACTTTGCAGTCAAATTTAGTTTTGTGCACAGCGCCACATGCTAGTAAGTTGCTATATAAACATTGTAACTCATCTTTTTAAATAAATGCAAGAGGACATTATTGGTAAAAAAAAAAAAAAAGACAGAAACGGACAGAACAAGAGATAAGACAAGAGTCAAGATGAGACTTTACTTTGTCTTTTACTGGTTGGAGAGAGCTCGCAGTACAAGCAGGATGCAAGATGAATGCTGAATTAGTCATCAATAGGGGGCGTGTCACTGAGAAAATCTGCAGAAGTTCTATAGTGCGTCTTTAAATGCTGATAAGCTCAGTGAAGTATTTGCTTGAGATATTTATAATCTCTTATTTTGCCAAAAATACATTCAGGAACTTCTGGTTCGTTATGAATCAACCACATCCCTAAGGTCATCAGGGTCAAGTCGACTCTCTGTTGCTAGAGTCAGAACTAAACATGGAGAGGCAACGTTCAGCTTTTACGTTCCTCACATGTGGAACAAACTCTCACAAAATGGCAGGTCTGCTGAAACGCTCAGCTGTCAGGGCTAAAAACTGTCCTTGCCGCTGCCTTTTAACAAAACAGCTGTTAATCCCTCACACAGCACCTTCATTTTTTGGATTTTTTATTGTTCTATCTTAACTTTTTGTCTTTATTTAATTTAGTTCATTTGTTTCTGAAGTTTGTTTTAATTTATTTCTTAATGTGTCTTCTGCCCCCCGCTGTAATGCTTTTTTTCATTTATGTGAAGCACTTTGAATTGTCTTGTACATGAAATAAACTTGCCTTGCTATCCAGAAACATTTTTTTATGGTCATCATACAGTACATGCATTATAAAAGCTCAAATTCAGCCTGTTCCACATAAGCTTAAAAAACTGTCTTTCATGTCATTCACTTCCTGTCTTGCATTGTTTTGAGATTAGAAATCACAAATCCAGGCCAGAATTCCTAGAAATGAACTGTTCGGAATATATTTTGAGACAAAATAATTGTCAGTAAAGCTAAATTGCTTTAAATATAATGATGCTACAATGATTTTTGCATCGGGGTGACTTAAAGTTCAGATTAAGTAAATTTTAATGTGTTAGGAGGTTTAGTTTGTACTGCATGTTGACAAAACCACATTGCAGTCATCACAGTACTCACCCATCCGGACGGCAGAGAGGGTGTTGGCCTGGCTGAAGGAGAGCGGTGCCATAGTCAGCAGCAGGACGACGACATAAATCGACAGCAGCAGTGCTGGCAGAGCTGGCATCTTCCACTGCTCCTCATGGAGAATGGTCTGCTGGCTGCCTGTACCGCCACCTGTGGGTCAGATGGAGGACGCATCAGTACACAGGCTTAGTAAAGCAAGACTGTGTTGTTGTTTACGATACGTCATATATTGTTTTCACATAGTTTTTTTTTTCACGTGATCATTTATTACCAACATTTACTGTAAAAGAAAATGACTTTCAGACATAGCTTGTCTGAAAACATAAAAAAAACACATTAATATAAGCATGACTCATGACGGAAAAAAAAGAAGAAAAAGACAGTCTCAGAAAAGGAGAAGACAGACAGAAAATACAGAGAACAAAAGTGTGAGAGATCAAGAGACCATCACATGTTGCTCAGAGAGACACTTAAAAGGTCTGAGCTGGAGAGAATGATGAAACAAGGCCAAATCTTCAAAGTAGATTACAGAGACTGAAGCTTTTTTTTTTTATTCTTTTTTTTTTACATTTGCAGATGTGTTTGTGTCTTTGTATGTTTGCGTCAAACTTTTCAGAAATATGATGCAGCAACCCCTGAGCCACAACATTTACATGCGACAACTGAACACATGTGGTCATCTAACCTACTTTCCACAACATGTTTTTGGTTTGCTTAGGCCTCCTCTCGCTAAGCATTTATCACTGCCCAACCAATGAGGCATCCAATGCATATTTAAATTATTCCCAAATGTAATTTAAATTGGCCTGTGCTCTATGCCTTCTAGATTTAATTAGAAAGATGAATAGCAAAAGAAAAAAAAACTGCCAATAACAAAATCAACGGGAAGACACAGATTATGATGACATCGAATTTAACTGTTTTCAGTAAGCCATGTAGATACTGATCGCTATCTGTTTTTTAAAAGGATACAAGCTAAGTGTATTTCTCAGAGGATGTATTTTATAAATTGTCTGTTAGTTGTCCTGACTGTACAAAAATGTGTAATAGAGTCACTGATCTTTCAAGACTAAATAATAGCTTACACTGCCTGTTGGCTTTGCACATGATTGTGTCGATACAACAGGTCATTGGATAACTCCATTTAAGTTAATATATGCATTAAAAATGTTCTACATGCACGGTTCATCTGCATATTACACCAAAATGCATGGAGTGGAAACTTTCAGAAATGTCTATGTATTCATTTGTATCACATAAATGATCCAAACTTGTAAAGACCCTTTCACCCTTAACAAGAACCCACAAAGCAGTTACAACATATTTGTCATTTACATATTCAGACAAACACTGGAACAGCTCATATATACTTGCACTCTGTATTTGGTGTACTCCTTTGTCTAAAATCACAAACTGATGAGTATTTCAGGGACAATGAGGGGATTTATTGTCTCACAGTTGACATGTCTTCAAATTGGACCATTGATCTCTATGGTCCGTTGGCTGGGTATGATCTGCCCCCTTTTACATACATGTAACTATGTTAGTTGAAATATATCCCTCGACGGCACTTCAAGATTTATTCAATAGTCTGAAAATCACACGTGGGTGTTATGTGGGGGTGTGGATGTTGGGGGTTTGTGGGGCGGGGGAGGACATGGGTGCGTGCACGGGGGGGTAGATGTCTCCTTAGAGCGTGCGCTGGGGGGGAGAT
>JAOXYM010000018.1:21760266-21772284 GCA_028567055.1 Leptatherina wallacei
ACTGGTCAGCGCGCATGACTCTCACCCGGGAGGTTGTGGGTTCAATCCCTGCCCGGGCCCTCCTACGTCCTGCCACAGATAGATAGATAGATAGATAGATAGATAGATGCCGGGATTGGCTGGATAGGCAGAGTACACCCTGGACAGGTCGCCAGACCATCGCAGGACTTTCTAAATATTATATTGTTGTATAGTTATATAATTGTTAATTTTATCTTTAGATTCTCCATTGCAAAGCAGTTTCATGATATGCTTAATTGTACATATTTCCATAGCTTTGGGTAACAAAAAAAACATTTACCCAGTTTAAAATTCTAGGGAAGTGTGGAATCAAATTATCAGCCCACTGTGATTCACTGTTTAATACTGTATAAACAAAATTGTTTGGTTAAATAAAAAGAAATGAGCTGTCACCCTCCATTTTTTATTAGATTTATTTTACTATCCAGATTTCACTGGCTTTATGCATTTAATCATTTTTCAACTTTAATCACTTTAATATTTTGTTTTTTTCCCCAAAAAAAACATTGCCTCCCACATTAACAGAATGTATTATTCTATTGCCCTACTCAATCTTTCCAGCTGCACTTCAGCTATTATGAATTTTCTTCCAGTGTAATTGGAGGTGTTCTGGAAAACATTTAAGTATGGAAGGGTTAAAAAAAATGAAGCCCTAAAATGCAGACATCAGATATCAAACAAGATAGATATTATGTTAATAAATTACAGCTCTTCTATTAAACACTAATGCACATCATTCTGCACACTGACATGCATATCCCAGCTTAATCTCATAATTTGACAGACGCAGTATCCGAATTTAGCATTAACATAAAAAAATATATATTTTAATTTATTCCTCTTTCTTCTCTTCCTCTTTATCCTGTCTCATATATCTTAGGTCAATACATCTTCATAGTGAGGTTTTCATTTATGTAGTCATAGTAAGAGAAAAAAAAACATCAAAATGAACACTGCAATGACTCCCAGTATTAAGTACAACATCAACCTTATTTTCTTCTATCTCTCTTCCTGTCCGTCTCAACTTTTCTCGTCCACTGCATTTTCTTCCATTATGAAATGACCCATTAAAAGGAATCAATCTCTTTGATGCTGTTTGCCTCATCATTCGGCTCCAGCATCAGCTGAGAAGGAATACCTGTGAGGGCCGTCATTAAAGGGATTATATGTACAACATGGGGCTGCAAGGCAACACTCAAAAAGCCATAATGATGTAGTGGCCCGTTCCCCAGGGCGTCATTTCTTCAATGCTGTGGTTAATGACGCAGCATAATAAAGAAAGATTTTAGAACATGAAGTTCATCTTCCATGTTCCTGTATGCTATACCAGTCAAAAGTCTGGACACTCCTACTCATTCAAAAAAATTAGTAGTTGTGTCTACACTTTTCCCTGAGCCAATCTTTAAATAGATTTTTTTTCAAACTATTTCTATTACATTTGAAAGAGCCAGTAATTACACCACATATGCATGCTTTAAGCAATAAAAATTTGTGCCAAGCATTGCAGAAGTGATTTCAGGCAATTGGGCTCAACTATAAATCATGGATGCAACAGGTAGCAACAACAGGACTCATTCTAACCTCTACTGCTCTAATGTTGAACTCCAAATGTGTCCAATGTGAACCAAGTGCAACACCATGGATGATTTCTGTGAAAAGATATGCATCAGCATTGTATTAATTTATTTGATTTGCTTTATTTTACTTCATATTATTTAATTGACATGTACTTATTTATTTAGAGAAAAAATTAAATTAGAAATTCATTTTTGTAGTTTTACCCCTTTGTTGCCTTGTTTCTTTTCCTTTTGAGGAATTAAGGCAATATGTTTTAATTTAATTTAATGTACTTTCATAAGAGTAAAGATACAACTGGACCTCTTCAGGTCAAGATTCACCAGTTCATCTGCCTCTCAAGGATAAGGGACACTCTTTTAAGGAGAGTAATGTACACATTTTGGACATAGAAAAAAGATGGTTTTAGAGATGGTTTTGAAGCTATTTATACATATTCATCAGCTGTTTTAATCAGAAGATTTTGTCAATAATTATTACAAAACAAAGGGCCACAATTGTAAATGTGTTAGACATGATCGGTAGGTTCACTTTGAGGCAAACAAAGGTTTTTCCAACCCGAAAAAGTAATTTTTGATATCTAAACCCAGGCAGCCAGAGAGTGAAAATGAAAGTTAACAGCAAGTAAAACCAAAACTAAAGGTTACAAG
Source organism: Leptatherina wallacei (assembly GCA_028567055.1). Lineage (NCBI taxonomy): Eukaryota > Metazoa > Chordata > Actinopteri > Atheriniformes > Atherinidae > Leptatherina > Leptatherina wallacei. The sequence continues at coordinate 21,762,513 of JAOXYM010000018.1, forward strand.
TTCTTGGACTGTTTGTAGTTGTGTGTAAGACTGTCCTGTTTCACCTTCCAAATATTGACATTTTACTGGTAAACACAGTGAAACTTTTAGAAAATACCATGAGACTGCATTGCTCTATGTAATCATCTGTGTCCACATACACATACATGATAAAAAAAAGAGTCATGTTGCAGAACACAAATCAATAAAGTGTTGGTTGTGTCGGTTTCACAAAAGTGCCCTGAGACAGACTTGCATACCAATGTATAACAGGACTTTCACACAATTCAACACATTCAATATGTTGCAGTGTATCTTGCTAATGAGTGGACTGTTTTCCAACATTTCTATTAGAGTGTTTGGAATCTGGCTGTGGATGTCTAGTTGGAAAATCAATAGTTTGATCCCTCATGTGATGAAGTGTCATTAGTTTGCAACTGTTAAAGAAAAACAAGGACTGGATACAGTACGATCATATAATAAGAAGTACTGTTGGAATGCTTGTGTGGTTCAGAAACACATTGTAATCTGCTCTGTAGAACTTTGTTGAGGATAAAATTGTCCACCAAATCATTTAGATAATAAAAACAGAAAAAGAAGGTCTTGTTTTCAAAATATCTAAATTAACCTTTGAATCCTGGAAGCTTGTTTTTTTTTATGTATTAACAAACCTTCTTAATAAGCTTTCAAGTAGTAAATTCATGGTTTGCCGCTTTTCATGCAAAACTGAGTAGCCCAGGTCATCGCCCATACTGGATGATATAATATTTGCATATATAAAATATAATTAAGGAAAAGGAAGTATGTATTTCTTTTTTTTCAACAAACTTTACAATAGAAATGTTGGAAATCTTCATTTGGTCAACTGCCCTCACAATAACTGCTGTTTTCCTTTCACTGGAGGACAGGGGACCAATCAGAGGAGTGTACGAATAATGATGCCATCTTCCTGTGCTGATGAGAACTTTATTTGCCAGTTGGGTTTTTTCACCACATTTTAGTAGCTTTGGAGGTAAAAACCATTACGACTGCTGTATTTAACAACCTGAAAGGCTTTCATTGACCTCATCATGGTATGGTCATTTAATTTTCTAAACTCTCCTCTTTCCTCAATAATGACTCTCTCTGTGCTTTTTGCTGGCTTATATAGAGTCTGGTCACTAAAAAGAAAAAAGAAAAAAATATTTTTTTTTCTTTTGTTGACCCGACAGACAGGAATTCTGAAAGAAGAATGCATAAATTACCTACTTGCCTCGTTTCTGTCTTCCTCTTCCTGCGTGTCTCTCCTGACACTGTGTAATTTCTTTTGTTGGTTCTGCACACAGGAGAGTAATGTACTATCTTCTCAATGTGCTGTAGGATGCTGTGGGGATGGCGGAGGCGGCGCAGCAGGTAATGAAAGACAGATTCATCAGAATAAAGAGGTTTCAAGTTCAAAAAAAGAGACAGAGTGAGACCCATGGAGAGATTTACTGAAGGATGTGAGGGTGAAAACATTTGTTAGACTGAGTGGAAGAAAACCAGAAGAAGAAAAGAAATAGAGGTGAGTCAGACATGAGGTAGATTTGTAGATGCATAGACCGAGTGTGACTGGATTTTAATTAACTAAAGCTGTTTGCTTCTGGGGCTCTGTTCACACTGCAGGAAAAAATGACCCAGATCTGACTTTTTTACCCATATGTGACCCAAACCAGATCTTTTTAAAGCACAAATCCGATTTTCTTTTTTCAAATCCAATCCAGCCCGATATCCAATTTTTTAAATCTCATGTCACATTTCATTCAACTTTTATATAACTGAAGTGAGTCAGACATCGCAATTTTGCGACAGATGAGGCGGGACAAAGTAAGATTGAATGTAAACAATGGATGGTATAATGTACAAAGTAATATCTTTTTTTTTTTGCCTTGAGTACACAACAGCTTCAAAACTGATACACATGCTAACAAGTGTAGCATCCATATTTGCCTCTGTAAACAGCCGAGTGTGACGCCATGTCTTCCTCTGCGCATGCTGGCCACTTCAGGGCCATAGATGGCTCATAGTGGAGTCTGATGGCGGTCGCATTAAATTATAATGTAATTCAACCGACCAAAAAAAAAATTTGATCTCAGCAAAAAAAAATTGGAACTGAGTATTAAGAACTGCAGCGTGAATGTAGTCTTTTTTTATTGACCTGCTCACAGTGCAGACAAAGGACTTTCTGCAGTCAGCAAAACATATGAAATCAATCAGTGGAAACTTTGAGATTGAGTTTTACTGTTCAACCAACATTTTTTCAAGTCAATAACTACAAATGAGATTACAGGTAAGTGTAATGACAATGAAAAGATTGCTTCATAATGTTGTAGTTAAACTTTCGTTATGAGCCTTGATAGCAGCACGCTAAGAAGATGTTTTTATGCTTCACACTGGTAGGGCTTTGGAGAGGTCCTTATAAATGCGATGATCACTTGCAAGAGTGCTCAGCTCTGCTGGAGCGCTTTAAAGTTGCGCAGATATGTAATTTGCCTTATCAAACAACAATGTTCGAAAAATGACCTCTCTTAAGACTCAAGCGTATAAAAATAATTTTTCAGGATGAAGGGGGATGTTTTTAAGGGTTGCATTTAGTTCATACGACATACAACACAACCTGACGAAAACAATTATTATCACTTCCCTGTCAAGTGTAGTCAATGACATCACTTTCTTATAGTTAGAAATATAAAATGAGTAGGTTGGCGTAAAGAAAAACATCACATTTAGGAGTAAAGTATACTATTTTATTCTGGCTACCTTAATGAATGCCATTTTTTCACTTTAGCACACAAATTACCTCATTACTAAAAAAAGATTGTGTACTCTTTGAACGCTTTTGTCGGTTATTATTGCCTTCATGAACAAATAACCCTATAATGTATTTCTATTTTTTTAGGAGATCAGTGTTTTGTGTGGTTATATACCTCCTCCTGTGAAACATTCATCATGACAACAAAACCTCAAAAGACCATTCAAGATGATTAAGCTCAGATTAACATAATATAGTATTGACAGCAGGTATACCCTGATAAGGACAATTACAGTCTTATAGACATTACCAACAATATAAATGGGTTGAAGACATGAATTTGAGATTCTTTCTCATCTTTGCAATCCATCCTAAAAATGATGTCCATACTGATTTAACCAAGCAGAGTGTGACTGCCCAAATTGTGACAAGTGATTAAATACAGGCTGAGCCTTTACTTTTGAGATTGCTCTTCAATTATAATTCCGATGTGTATCATTTATGGTGATATATTTGCAGAAATGCATTGTAATTTTCTTAACCCTTACATACTGTTCGGGTCAAATTTGACCCGTTTTGACATTTGACAGCAGTAAAATGACCCTAAATTTGATGACTTTTCCTAAAGTGACCCAAAAAACATAGCAATGAAAAAATGTAATTATTGTTTATTTTCATTTAGATGCTAGAAATATTGGGACACTGAGGCTGTTCTGGGTCAATTTTGACCCATATCTCTTTAGATTGGTTTTAGAGGTGCCAGTGTGTAGTAATAAAACCTTTTTTTCCAAAAACGAGTGTCTATAACGACGATCTTATACGAGTGTATAAGATCTAAAAACGAAATTCTCCATGCTCTCTAAAACATTTTTTATTGAGGATAAATCATGCATTTATTAATGTGTATTTAGACATTCTAAATAGATCTGCAGTTTAAAGTTTGATATTGAAACTTACTATAAGGTCATTCTTGGTCCGGGTCAATACTATGAAGGCAGCAGATATTAACAGTATGTAAAGGTTAACTATGTTTTCATTGGACCTGCCATACACGTAATGGTATCAGGGATAGGTTCCAGACCCTTGCAACCCTTAGTTACATTAAGTGGGTATAGAAAATGGATGAATGGTCGGGTGGTCTATTGATAGATGGGATTTTTCATTAGCATAAAATCACATTCAAAAGAGAATTGCAGAGTATTTATTAACTTCCAAACTGCAGTTTATATCTAAAGATAGTTAACCACAGGTTCTTATTTGCGTAACATATGTATGATGGAAAAAACTTTTATGAACCATGAGGTTAACACTCCTCTAAACTCATCCGTCACAAAAGATAAAATAAACTAATATGTGACAAGAAGAATAATGTGCACAGGAAATGATAGAAACGTAGACGGGAAATTTGAGCCAAAGGAGAAAACAGATTTGAGTTTCATATCAATGTCAAAAGTTTGGTGAGAAGATGGAGTGGGAAAAGAAGGATAAGGGGAATATGGAGAGAATAGGATTGCTTTCACTTTTGAGTGAAGCCAACATTTCAGTGTTAAGATTTTCCACAGCATGAGGCAGAAGATAAGCAGAGTTAAAGCGAGATTACAGGAGTGCAGGAAGCAGATTACAGGTGCAGTGGTGGGGAGGCAGACATAAAGCTGGATTACAGGAAGGTCTGAAACCTTAACAAGGAGACGGATCTAATATTTATCCCCATGTCCAAGCCTTCTTTCCTTCTTTTCCTTTTCGTCAGTTTCATAGTTTTTATATTCTTTTGTTTCTCCACCTTCTTCTCCACACTTGGACCCAATCCCAGACATTGCTGGAAAGTAAAAAAAACAAAAAAAAAACACTTCTTTTCATAATTGCATGACTTTTCTGAACGTTTTTCTAGACCAGGCATGCACATGTTCCATTCTAAAATATCCTTTTCAAATTCAGCTTTTCACAAAGTTCAAGGCAATGAACCAAGACTGGCCTTACAATGAATTCAGACTGGCCTTATAAAACATCCAGTGTTTGCGCTTGTTAAAGTCCTGGCTGTATTTTCTAACCTCTGTCTAATCTTTTTCCTGAGTTTTATGTGTTGCCGTATAGGTCCAAAAGTGTGTTCCCTTTTCTTAACCATAAACCATGTTGAGACAAAGATTTTCCTTGCTTTAGAAGCTGCATTGGCAATTATAATAACTTCCATGATGCCGGCATGCTCATTTGCATGCCAGAAACTAAAAGCTGTATTAAGTGGGAATGACCTGAGGTGATGCACTGGAAGGAACAGATTGCTGAGAATTGTAGCTCTTCAAAGATTTTCTTAAGTCATGCGAGAGAGCCCGATGGCCCTTTTCTGTTATTTCCAGTCACACATCATCAAATAAAAATAATTACACATGAGCTACATTTTGACAAAACTCGCTTCTAGGAATGTCTCTTTCAGCAGCACAGGTTGAGATGAATGATACATATTTTTCCCTTTGAGATTAGAAAAGCAAAAAAAACTTTATGAGCCTGCTGCAAAGCGCGTTCAGTGCAACAAATTGGTACACTTGTCTCTGTTCAACAGCTCTTGTACAAGATTCTTGACTTTGATGCTTTCAATACATAATATACATAAAAAAGTACACAAAAAATATTGTGGAGAAGTGGGATGCTTTTGTTCATTATTAAGAGCAATTTGGAGACTTATGTCTGCTGTTTCAAGAATGCTTCATACTGTAGTACGTAACATCAAGACCATCTTCAGCGTGTCCAGAAAACCACTTTGAAAATGTGCAAAGACATATTTTTACAACTTGTTGGCTCACTGTAACCATGCCACACAAGTTTCTTTAATCCACTCATCCTTAGCAAAACCAAGTCTCACTCAAACATCAAAAAAGTTTTATACAGCACAGTGCAAATCTTCAACCCCCTCATTTCTTTATAATTTGCTTCCAAGCAACCAGACTGCCTTGTACTTTTTTTAAAGTGCAAGGGAGTACAATTATAGTTCTGTTTTTTCTGAAGTTGAAAGGCTGCTATCACACTGTTTTTCAGTCCAATCCTTGTGCATGACTATTTTCCAAAGAACATGTGAAAATGGTCAAAAGATTGCTAAACCACTGAACACTTCAAGAAAATTCAAGAAAACTTTGCAAATACACATTTTTTAAAGGTGTATCTTCAAAAAATGTCAAAGGAAATACATGGCAAACAAAGGAATAATATTTACACTAATTTGCATCAGACAGATGATTCCCATCTTGGCTGTTAGCCATGAAAGTGGCATGAGCATGAGTCTAAGCATGCTGGGTAGTTTATCCTTAGTAAATTAAGGAAGCAGGACAAATAGAGAAAAAAACAAAAATAAAAAAGAAGTGTAAAACCTTGAAAGGATATCCACAGCCAACAAGCAGTATCTAAAAGTGCTTTTATAAAGAAATGGAGAAAAACCTGAAGCAGAACCTGAGAGATGTATCTGGATCTCTGGCTGATCCATTTACTCATTGCCAAAGCCCCATTAGGAATGGTCTCCATGGAAGACTGGCTGTCAGGACGGCATTCTTAAGAAAGGGAAACAGGGAGAAAAAGGCTGTGGTGTGCTAAATAACACAAAAACTGGACTGAAAACAGTGATAATGGGTCTTATGGTGTGATGAATCCTCCCTGGACCTCAAATATGAATTTTCTGGTTGTATGATATTCCATTTAAATTTGCACTGCTCAACTAATTGCTGCATTTATTTCTTGTTTCCCTGCCAATGTATATAAAAATGAGGAGTATACCATGTAAATATTAACCCAATAGATATTTCTCCACATGTTTATATGGTTTTTAGAGAGAAAGCCAATCCAATTCCCTTTAAGGAAGCACTTGGCAAAAGTGAATTCACAATTTTATTCCTGACTACCTGGTAAAAATCCATCTGCAGTACACCCCTGCCTAAAAGGCATATGGCATTAATCCAGTCATAAGTGTTATATGATATGTATATATGTGACACTGACTGCATGTGAAGATGTGACCTTCAATCACTCAGCAGAATGAACAGAAGAGCAACATAAGGAAAGTGTGTGACTAGAGTGGTGGAACACAGTTTCCTGCAGGGAAAGCAGCCCAAGAAGACTTCTCTGTGGCAGGGAGGATCAACAGATAGATGAGGGCTCAGCTGGTCTGACCGCTGGCACAGAGCAGAGCAAGAGTGGAAATACAAAGGACAGAACGGAGGATCACAAAGGATGAAGAAGAGAGGTGAAGAGAGAGAAAAATGGAGGAAAAATAATGGAAGGAAAGGCTAAAAGGAGGAAAACTTGAATAAAAAAATTGAGAGATATTAACAAAAGGCAAGGAAAGAAGATAGAAATGCACAAAGTATGGGAAAAGTAAAGCACAGTTCACTGTTTGTAGCATTGCTCTTGGGATACTAGTTGACCTACAGTTTTATCCAGAAGACAACATCAGGTCAAGAGCTGTATTTGTCCAACACTTTTCCCGTTTATGATCACAGTGCTGCAGCTGAACAGCAGGACTTTTGGCTCATCTTCTTTGACTAATGATATCAGTTTGATCTCATATGTTGTGAAAGGCTTCCCTCGTTTAAGTACATTGTTGTTTTGACAAGATCAGAAAGTGAATGATTGTATGTAGCAGATGTTGGACTTTGCATGCCATTGTTAAAATTGAATGACACTTTGTAAAAATCAAACAATTTAAATCTATTATATTACAACCTGGCTGGTTGGGATGCACCATAAAATGAAGACTGAAAATTTGAGTTGGAAAAGTTTTGGGTTTATTATCAAAAACTATCCATTGTTTAAAGTTTAAACACTCAGCAATACAACACAACACAAACAGCCGAAGTAGTGACATCCCTGCAAGCCACACCAGGCATGCTTTATGCATATCTTCACAGACGCAGTCAATGAAACTAATTAAAACAATTAAGCCAATGCACCACCCAGAGACTCTTGCATTGCCGCTGCAAGGCCAGTGAGGATGCAGAGGAGCGTAACAATTATTATAATCACCCTGTACATAATCAAAATTATTTATGGTCTGAGTACAACCCCCAATTGTTTTTTCTCACCTAAGAAAAACAAACCCAAAGTTGATAAGAGGTTCACAGCTGTCAGGCCACAGTTGATACCTTAAGCTCTGTAGATGATCATTTTCTAAAAGCAGATAGTGATCAGCCTCTGCAACATTATATTACACAATGGAAATTAAGCAAAAATATGTTGCATCAGCTGCACTCTCAATAGTACCAGGCAGCCTCTTCACTTAAAGTCTCATTGAATGCTGTATCTCAATAACAGGTCTGGCTGGTAAAAGCAGAATTTGGCAGTACTTCAGAAAAAAAGAGGATGAATTTGGCTTGAAAATTTGTTTTCCCTCTCTAGAGAGGACATGGGAACTATGAGTTGGTTCACTTCTGCCTCCAACCCTCCTCTCTGCAGAGGAGAATGCTCTGCACATCCTACTTAGTAACCACAAACGTATAAGTGACAAGAATTCACAATGAATACAAATTCCTCCTGGCTCAGCAAATTCTATTAGGAGCACCAACAAGAGCCAGAGAAACCTTTCCATGCACATGTTGCTTCTACTATCACTCTCAAGGTACTGCAAAAAAATAGACAAATAGATAAATTCGAACAAATTAATAAACAAATGTCTGTTTTTAAGACTGTGTTAGCTAATGCAGTCCTTTCTCCAGTCGCATTGCTGCAATATGTCATTCACTTGTATACTGAGTACTGTGTGTGTTTCAGGGTTACATCTAGTAACTGACAGAGATGGTTGAATTTGCAATCTTTCTTTTGGCGCCAACAATTCTGATAGCTTCTGTGGAGACTATGAAATATAAGATAGTGTCATCTGCATATAACATAAATCATGAATAGTGATTTATATGAGGTTTATCTCATAAATATTCATTGAAATGAAAGAAATTAATCAAAAGTTATTTGATTACATCACTTACATTATATTAGGTGCTGTACTCAATGGTCTAACACAGTGGACAATGATTTTAGCAAACATTATATCAGAAAGAGAGCACCCAATACATATGAAAATGTCACATCTTTCAAATTTGCATTTTTTTTCTTCAGCAGCATTTTCGTTTAGTTGTTTTGCGTTTCTACTCACTAAACGTGTGACTTTGTGTGTGTATTTAAAGATCAGGGCAAACCTTTCAGCAGGTTGGAAAGTTTTTAAAGAGTACTAGAAATGTGGTCCATATCAAGATCCAGAAGCCAAAGATTTATCACACTGGGAACACACAAGAAAGGATCTTTCCTCCATTTTTTGTTCTAATTTTCTACTCTCTGTTTATACTTATCCCCATCCCTCTGAGACTTTCCTTGCCATTCCTCCCTCTTTTTTCCCCTTTCACATCACATTTCTTTCATTTTAACCATTTTCTGTCTCGACTGCTACCGTAATTCTCCCTTGTTCCCCGCTTCATCCTTCTTCTGTTCTCCCTCATCCCCCTGCTACTCATACATCTCCCCTCCCTCTCTGGTCTATTGACCCTGAGTAACAAAGAAGATGACAAAGTGTGAGAGGTTTCCTCAGGGCTTTGAGTGACAGCAGCAAGCCGAACAGTCATCCAGATGGTGACTGCTCTTAGCTTTGCCTGAAGGCTGCAAAATGCTCAGCCATGCTGGAATAGAATAGACTATGACTGCTTTGGTAAGACCACTTAGTGTCAAGTGGCTTCAAAGAGAAATAAATGCATCTCAGAGTCCAAAATGATTTCATGGCAATGCATATTGAGCGTACCACTTTGGCAGGTTTTTACATGCTCTTAGGGTGTTTGTATTGTTAAAACAAAGCACCACACAGTTAGGTTTGGGGTAAAATTACAGGGCAGTGTTTCATCTTCTGATAATAAAATGCTAATCAGACCTACAAATTGTTATGTCTCGCCGTGTCTGTTAAGTTGTTTGACTTCCTGCCCTTGTGTGTTTTCTCGCCAGTGTGATTGTCTGCCCCGCCCTGATTGTTCTAGGTTGTTCTAGGTTGTTCTAGGTTGTTCTAGGTTG
>JAOXYM010000018.1:21784709-21813769 GCA_028567055.1 Leptatherina wallacei
AGCCAATTACTTCAGGAAAAGACTGTTAGAGCTTTTTGTGAGGGGGGGGGGGGGGGGGGACTGTTTTGCAACCGTAACACAATGCTGAACAGAATAAAGTACAAACAGTCCTGAATCTTACTGCGAGAGGGTGAATAGTTTCACACGTTTACCTGGTTTTCAGAGGAAGAGATGTAATGTTATCCGTGCTGCTGAGATGTTCATTATAATAGTAATGTAAACAGGGTGGAATGGTGACATTTATGTATAAATTTAGCATGTTTTAAATCTTAGCTTGAGTTGTTTTTTCATACAAATATCAACTAATCACAATGTTAGCTGAAGCTAGAAGGAATGTCTTTAGTCCTGGAGGTATGGTGATGGCTGTAGATTAGCTTGAAGGATTACCAGTGATTGTAATTTATTTATATGGTCCAATAATATCCAGACCAATTGTTATGGTAATCCATGAAATGTGTCTTAAAAAGTGTAGTGTTGTTAACATCATCAACTACATTTCCTAAAGCAACCAACCTGGGGTACCTGACCCCTACAAGGAGGTCCACTAAAGAGCACAAGGGGTTCCTTGAGGCTATGACTGTTCAGAGCCAGTGCGATTAAAATGAAACCTTTAAACTGTATGTATCAAATATGATACTTTTGGCTTTATAGGGTAATAGCAATGTCCACGCAGAGACGAGGTGAGTTGTAACTGCTTGAGTTGTTTTTTTTTCTTTTTAAATCATTTGGATGTTTGCTTCACATGGAACCAGTATTCTGGGAGCCTGAAAACTTCTGAAACCAGGTCCCAAAGGGAATAAATGGGGGTCATCAAAATCTGCCTTGTAACAACATTTCAAAACAAATAAACAAAGCCTCTTAGTACGCCACAATCAATGTTCACGCATGTACGGGGCTGAGTGAAGAGTGTGAGCTTGTGGAGCTATGGTAGTGGAGTAGTTCATGTCTAGCCTGGTAACCTTGGCTTTCCCTCGACTTTCCCTCCAACGTGTCATCAGCTTTTTGGTAGTTGCATGAAGGGGGTCCTGAAGGAAAATAGGTTGGGAATCACTTTGGTAAAAGAGACTATATAATGTGTCTGAGATCTCAGCAAAAAGTTTTAGCTTTGCAGCTATTCTACACAGCTCACTATCAAAAAATGATAGACAGGACACATATTACTAAAAGTTAACTGTTAGTGTTAGGGATCATTATACTGAAAGAAATATTCAGAAGTATGCAGCTGCAGGTTCTACTCAGTTATAATGTACATGTTCAATCACAAATCCACCAACTTGCATGTGTTTAAGTGGGATAAAGTTGATCTATTCCATAATGACAAAGAACTTGTACAATTTGTAGTTGTAATACGGGGTGCTCAGGGCATAAAGTCATTGTCAGTCTCATTGTTTTATAGAAAAATTTAAAGTAAAAAAAAAAGAAAAACTACTCATTAGCAAACCTCCTCACTTTGAACATCAAAGCACCATCACTCTAGATGTCCCATGAGAAATTTCAAGCTCATTTTGCTTTACAGAAATAAATCTCATTGCAGGTTTTATAGCTGTTCCTTAATTCTTTGCCAAAAAGAATGAATCTTTATTACTTTGTCCCTTATTTAATAGTTTCTCCTTCAGGAAAACACAGCTCTGTTAAGGGTTTTAAGCTAGTCTTTTCTTCGTTTTATAGCTATGTTCCAGAGAGTCTTTGTTTTACTTGTAAAATGTTTTTGTTTTGTTTTTTTCTTTTCACAAATGATTTTGCACTATCCCTAAATTGTTTCCATCTTTTGGATTATCTATTTAAGTGGTTTTATTCTTGGATTTAAATGTATCAAAGTCAGCTCCAAAATAATTGAAGTTCAACAGACAGATTTGTGGTCAACTTGGGAGGCACGAGACACAACCCGCCAACCCAATCATGTCTTGCAGTGAATTTATTGTATTGTCTTCAGGTCGCTGCTTAAAAGCTCCCCTCATAAAAACAAATCGCTACTCCATGTCCTTCATACCCTCTGCATTAAGCTGCTAAACGCCAGCATTTTGCTTGTGTAGCTTCGATAACATGAGTGTATCTCTGGGCCTTCCACTGTGTGTTTGTTCCTGACATTGAGAAGCAATTGTAACTGTTGGTGGATGTAGGTTGCATGTCTCTGGAGTCCACCGGGTACTGTGTGAAACTGAATTATTTTTTAAGGATAAATAAAGTAGTCTGAACTAGGTTTCATCTTTCCTATACTGGTGCCATTTTGTACTGACTTTTTTTTTTTTGCTAAGTCAAATTAAAAACAAAAAAAGTTTAATTAAAATGTTTTCACTTAAACATTTCTAATTCAGTGTGGTTTTGAGAGTTTTATATAAAATCTAGAAAACATTTTCTTTGAAACAGCTTGTGTCACACAACTGTTAGGAACCACACCATCTTTGCTGTATTTTAGTGCAAGGTATGGATACAATTTAGACCAAGAACCAAGACTCCAAATACATGCATGCATAAGTGTTTCCCCCCCGGCTCAGAGTTGACTGCTTGCTTTGTTTAAAACTGACCTCAACTGTAGTCTGCGGTGCCATGGAAACAGTTAAATAAAATATTCTTTTGAAGCTACCATCTGTGGGGTAAATTACTTCCAAGCCACATGGGATCTTTTTTTCTATCCTCCATTATCATAGTGGTCCACTGGGACAAATTAGCAACAAGTCAGGGCCAACTTGCTGCACTGTTTCAAGTTGTTTTTTGTTTAAAGCTAACACTTTAACTGGTATCAGTCAAGCTGATATCAGTTGCTACTCCATTTTAGTTGGGAATAGTTTTATGTTCCAGCAGGAAGGAAGCTCACTTACTTGAACTGAGTAGACAATCATCGTAAACAAAATTTGTTTTGCTTGTTCTTTCCCTGCATACAAACTATAGCAAGATGGTTAAAAGAAGAGTATGCTTATTGAGAGATGAAAGTGACCCTGGTTACCATGGTTGTTAGTCTGCGAGTTTGCGAGGTGCCATGACTCATATTATTGGCTTAAAACACTGGAAATTCTGCACTTTTACAACTGACACTGATATGTTTACACCTTTAAATGCACCTGAACTCTGGAGAATTAAAAGAGATGTAATTCTATTTTTAATGCTTTCAGTCACCTTCTGTTTTAACAACATAAATATTTTTAACCACATGAAAATCTTCAGTTTATTAGTCCGACATTGTTTTTTGGACTTTTTTCTTTCTCTCCGTTTTGATAACTTAATATATGTATCACCATTTCTAACTTAACCGTGTGGATTTTTAAAAATCTCTAGTTTGTGATGACTCCTGGCTTTTGCTTTAGATTTATCTTCCTGTGGTGTTTCTGGTTGAGGTTGTCTATATCCTATAGTCCCTATAGAACTGTATGCACACCCTGGAAGTAAATGATGTGTGAAGTGTTGCTGTGCTCAGCTGATCTATCCTTGGACCTACTTCAATAATGGCTAAAATAAAAATATCTTTCCTCCCCTCCCTCCAAACAACCCCCAAAATGACCCGCCATTGGCCGCCCTCCAGTTTCTCCTTCTCTTTGCTGTTCATCGCTAACTGGACTCTGGCTGAACACTACATACTGTCGTTCCAAGAAACACTACATTCCAAGACTAACCTTGGTCCAAGGCTCGCATTTAATTATGGCTCTGTTTCATGGCCTCTTTGTTATTACGGTCAGCTTTACTTTCCACCTCCAGACCAAAGAAATTGATGTTTCCTCCTCATAACACTTCTTCCTTCTTAAGCTTCCCATCTCATCACTTCTGCTATCTACAACCATAAAAGATGTTTTGTGAAAGAAGCACAAAACCATAGAAAAAAACCCAACAAAACAACAAAATTGACTATAGAGCTGCAAAATAACTACTGAAGTAATGAGACATGAAAGCAAAACAACTATGAAGAGACAAATCTCTACAAACACAACACATAGCTGAAGATGCAAAGATGATGAAAAAACAAAGCTCAGAGATGCAAAATGCAACAAGAAAATTTCACTGTGAAGAATTTTTGCTGTATAATAATATTAAAATGCTCTTAATAATGGATTATAGAACTGGTTTTACCTAATTCTAAATAATTTTTCAGCTCATTAAAAGTACCAAAACCTATTTTTACTTATTCATTTGCATCTATATTAAATGAATGTCCACACATAGAAATAATATGTGAAGATAATTTTATCTTACAGAAACTTTCCAACCATATGTCCGATGTATTATGATTCATCTGTTATCTAAATTCACAAAACATGTTTATTATCTATTAGATTTAATGGGAAAGTGTCTAAACTTTTTACTGATACTGTAAATTCCAGAGGACTCTAATCTTGGGGTTCTTCTGTTTTATTATTTATCCAAGGGACCACTTTTGTTGCCAGGTCATGGACTCGTACCTGGCTTCTCCAACTCCAAGTCCACCTCTCTAACCATAGCCCACCACAATATGTACAGCATCAATTTTAAAAACATATCAACATCTGGTTTTATATCAAGCATTATTTAGTCAGGCTTGTTGATTAATGGGCTTGTGACTTATTAAAGGACAGATGGATATTTTATCCAGTCCTAATCCAAATTTGATAATAATTGCACAAAAAAATGCTTGTTTTAGTCAGATCTTTAAAAGAAAATATATAGAGGGGCTCTCCAAAACTTCTCGTCAACTATTAATGTCAACATGGGGACTACAGACGCATATGAGGTGTCAATCAAAAGTTAATGACTCTGACTTTATTATGATTTTGCTGTATGAATAAAAACAGACTTGTCAGGGAGAATACATGAAATTCAGATGAATTCTATTTTTCTATTTGCAACTATTCACCTAGTTGCTGCTGCGATCAGCTCCCTGGGAACCTGGGATGGATGGATGGACGGACGGATGGATGGATGGACGGATGGATGGATGGACGGATGGATGGATGGATGGATGGATGGATGGATGTGCAACTTAGATCACATCAACAACAATTGATGTACTAAGCCTTCTTATGGCTCTATATGTTGGGATAATGTGATTATTAAAAGCCAAATAATAAAATATTACCCAGGTGATCTGGGATTTTGTCCTATAGATCATCATAAAAAAGGTTAGAATATTACATAGTATTACACACATCCTAAAAATATTCAGATAAATAATTTTACTTACAATCTAAGTAAAACTGAAATAGTTCAACCTCTTAAAATCTTTACGTTTTTGCCTAAAACAGGGTTTTTATGGATAAAAGCCTTGTTGTCAACTAACTATTTTACTGGACTACTTTTACTGAACACTTGCTGATGTAACAGGATCGTTTTCGTTGTAGTATCATCTGCTACTGGAGTACAGTATGGCTTCAAAGATAAATTCCATTTGAGGCTGGTCAGAAATAAGTGTTTACTGAATCTACAGTTATGATTGTAGCTGGGAATGGTATATATCATTCAAATCTCAAGAGTCTTACCTATCAAATTGCGTATAACATGTGTTCAGGTACTTGGAATGGAGACTAAGTAAAATACATATTTATTGGTCATCCCACCAGATGTCTGGTACCAACGGGTTAATATGAATATTAACTATTGGTGCCACAGTACTGGACCATAAAATGTAAATGCCATGACAGAAAACTTTAGACCTTATTAATTATCATTTCAACACAAACAGATTAGGTCTGCAAAGAAACAGCACTGAGGGTGATACACAGCAGTCTTGCTTACTGTACATCTGTGTTTGTTTTTTGTTGTTCATCTCATAAAAGGGCAGCCAGTGAGTCTGCCAAACCTCAGGGACAAGAACATTTGGAGGGAGGGACTCCATCTTTCTCATCGATTCCTTCTTTGATTTGTTTCCCTGCTTTATTACCTCCTCTGGCTCTCTCTTTCCCCGCAGTTTTCATCTTTTCCAGACATGATTTAATGCCGATAAACTCCTGAATTTATGTTGTTCTGTACGCTGCTCAAAGCACAGTGCTTTATTAATTTCATCATTTTTGCTTACTTTTCCTATATACACAGTCTTGTATGAATTTCTTTCGTACACGTTAAAGATAATAATGTCAATATCAATATTGATTGTTAATGTAGTTCACTACAAAAAGGCTTAAATAGTGCACAACATGGAAGTAGAGTTGTTTTTTCTGTTTTGGAATACATACGATTTACGCTAACAGGATTAAAAACAAAAAAACTTAAGATTTTTTTATTTTTTATTTTATATGTCTGCTTTTTCCTCACCAAACTTTGAGTAGGTTTATTTGTCGGACTTAAACTTCAAAGAAGTTCCAATTTCCTCGCAGTTCTTTTTTTTATATATATCTTAGTGATAACATTTATAGCAGGCTTCAAATTTTAAAGACAAACTTCAAACTGTTCAAGAAGGAAATTTTTTTTCTGTCTCTTAAAGCTATACAGCTGTCTACACTGACTGCAATTTAAGCTTGAAGATATAATATTTATCAGTCACATGGTTGTGCATTTATGAGAATCTCAGTCTTAGCTACAACACTGAAAAATATTTAATGTTGATATGGTTCTATGACACCTCCCTTTTATCTCATGTAAGATCATGAATTTACAGCTATGTTTTGGTCAAATTTATTTTGAATTAATAAAGATTGGGATCAGAATTAGTGTCAATCTAAAAACAGATTTTTGAAAGTAAGTATTTGTTTTGCCTAATAGGCTTTAGGATGAAACATTTTCCGAAGCAAAACTAAACCAACGTATTCTGTTTGTCACACTACAAAACACAAAGTGATGCTTGTGACGCCAGTTTCGTTTTAGAATCATCACTCTGCAGATCAAAGCGGCATTTAACCTCCTTTAGATTATTGCTTTAGCTTTTTAAATTGAGTCCCTCGGGATCAGCCCAGCATCAAACAGCACACATAAAGTCAGCATTCACCACGGTAACTGAACAAGAAAATGGAACATCTAACACCTAAAGAGCCAGGTAGTTTTCAGAGGAGTTGGAGAGTAAACCAAGCCAGAGCTAAATAACACTACACCAACTTCACGAAAATAGGCTTTGCAGTTGGAAAATCATAAAATCTTACGCTTTTTCTTTTAATCCTGTTAATGTAAGTCGTATGTATCCCAAAATATCTGCTAAACAATACCACACATCTCAATCATTTCCTCATATGTACAGTCTAAATGAGCTGAATCACTGTACCTTTAAAGTCCACATGAAGGAAAGACTCATTATATAAATTGCCTTGGAATTAGGAGGTGATAAGAAGAGAAATTGAAGAGTCAAGCTAAAGAGCCTCACTGTAGATGTTAGAGGGAAATGCAGACACTCCGAAAACGTATGCTCTGTGAACTGAAGGGTCAAGCTGAAGAGGCTGGACCCCAGGTGTTATGAGATTATGTACATAGAACTAGACAATAACTGTGGGCAGATATTGAAAAAAAGGTTTAAGGATTACCATAGGATTACCATGGGGAGTGGTAGCCTAGTTCTTACAGAGGTGGGTTTGGCAGAACCTGAGTTCAAGTCCCAGGCTGCCAACAGAGGTAAACCAAAACCTGAGCAAGACCCTTAACCCTCCCCCCAACTGATTTTAAAGCCATAAAAATGGTTCCTACAACAAGAGATGGGTTAAAAGGAGAAGATTCATTTTGGAGTCTTTTGTAAGATATACTGGATACTGACAAATACAGATTTAATTCATAAGTACCTGCATTAGCAGTGATCTCTCTTTTATATATTTTCATCAAAGAGCTGAGATTAATGGATAAACTGCTGACAGTGTATCAGAGGTGTCAAGTAACACAGTACAAATACTTTGGTACTTTACTTAAGTAGAAATTTGGGGTATTGTATACTTTACTGGAGTAATTATTTTTCAGCCAACTTCTTACTTCTACACCTTACATTTTTGCACAATTATCTGTACTTTCTACTCCTTACATTTTAAAAATAGCCTCATTACTGCTATTTCATTTCAGCTTTCTTTCATATGCTTTAAGTGAACTTGAAGGCATTGGCTGCTTACCACGTTCCTTGCAGGAAGAACTTAAGAGCTTGGTAGAAAAAGACCAATGGAAGCAGTACAGCACACACAGATGACTTAAGATCATTTTTTAATCCAAATTAACAATATTTTTGTTAAACAGCAGTTAACATTTTAAGTTCTAACTGGTTGACATGTGATAAATGGGCAGTATTTTGGACATTGTGTATTGTGCTTATTTCACATGTGAAATGGTTAAATTCATTCCATGTGAGCACAGATAGACAGATGGAAGTGACCCAGACCTAAATTTAGCCTTATACTCGCCGATCTCAACCTTGTGGACTCTGGAGTGCAACAAAATTATTATCATGACACCTGGTGTGCTGAGTTCTTTGATGTCATGTCTGTCAATGACCGTTCCCCCAAAGTTTTTAACACGCTGCTTAAATGACACATTCAAAAAATTGGAAAAGCTGCAGGGATGTACATGGCAGAAGGTCCATCTCTATAGGCATCTGTATGACCCATCAAAACCCAAGAAAATAAAACTTGGAAATGTTACAAATATTAATGGTAAAATACAACATATATTGTAAATATTTTTACTTAAGTATGGTGATACTAATGATTTGCTTAAGAGTGGTGGCAGTTTGTTGTAAGGGGGGATGTACATGAATGAAATCATTTACAGAACCAGGACTCACGGTGACGATTGCTTTATAATATAATTTTAGTTAAGGGTTTCTTTTCAGACCATTCTAATCAGGAGCAGAAACAGCAAATGTGACCGTAAAACAGTAGAAAACCCAGTTGGGGAGACTTGCAGTTAACACTGGAGGATCAGACTGAGGGAATTTTTTGCCAAGATGGACACAAATCTTGTTCTGTTTTTATTTAATTTCTTTCTTTGTAATTCTCCAATTTTTAATGTTTCTTTTGCAACTTGCTGTAATGCTTTTAATGTTTATTTAAAGCACTTTTGAGTTGTCCTTTACATAAAATATGCTTTAGAAATGAACTTGCCTTGCCTTTCTCTTATTCTTAGCTCGATGACTTTTGGCCATCTAATTGCAACGCAGTGTGACAGGTGAGGTCCTTTTTCTATGCCTCCGATTGATGATGTGCCCTGGCTACTTGGCCACAGGGATGTCCCTTTGGCTGAATGGTCAGCGTGCATGCTCTCTCCCGGGAAGCTGGGGTTCAAGCCCTGCCCAGGACCTCCTTCATCCTGCCCCAGCAGCATATGAATAAAATTCTTTCAAAAGTATAAAACTGTGAGATAGGTTAGTCAAAATGAGGTGAAAGAATAACAGTAGAATGTATGATTTCCATTTTATAACTCAGAGTTTTTGTAAACAAAAAATACTTTTTCATGGTATAGAAAATAATCCTATGAAATATTTTGATAGTACATTCAATGTCATTTTTCTATAGTTAAACAAAATAACATTTCTTATTTATCTCAGGTAGTTCCTTCAAAAGTCTATTGGTTTCTATAAAAACAAAATGTCTTGCATTACCTGTCCCGGTATATTCTTATGAGAACTCTTAGTGAGTGTAGAAGCAAATCCATCTGTAATTCTAATTCTAGTATTTTGAAAGCATTTAGGAAAAAAATGTTTTGCTGTTTTATATTCAACTTTTAGATATTTCAAGGCCAAGGCAGGTGCTGTTGAAATTGTTTTGGCTTCTGCACTGTACAACATGAGGGTATATCAATCAAATATGTATCAAGCTTATAGGTTTGCCTGTCAAAATAAATTCTATGGGAGGCAACTGAGCATTAGAAGAACAAAAAAACCTTTTAGCTGTTGAGGGAAATGTCAGAGGAAAAAAGCAGCAAACTTACACTGTTCAGTACAAGGTGTGTATGCCATGTGTGTTCATGCCTTTCATCAGATGAAAGCCTGTTTCAGATTTGTAGACTGCTCGTGGGGGTACCCATGGTTTCTCCCTGCATTCCTCTTGCCCAAATGTTTTGATTAATGCTAGCATGCATTACTTCTTGTCAACCAGCTTGGATACACAGGTTATTCAGAGAGGAATAAAGCTGTAGCACTGCAGTCTTTTCAGAAAATGCTTTGCACGTTAATCCTCAACAAATCTCTCTCCACTTACTTCATCATGCCTGTGCATCTGTATTTTCTCTTAATGTCAAATGCGAAAAGAAGAAGCATATTTTCCAAATCCTTCTCAACACATAAAACTTACCTAAGAATGATGTATATTTTTCATCATGGGAAAAGGAAGAACAAAATCTGACTGGGTCACAGGCTGTGATTAAGGAAGGGGCTGCTTATGTCGGAGAGTTCCCAGTTCATTCAGGTTTATGATTCTTTACCTCTGGTTTCAGCACACAGCAGCCAATTTGACACTAAAGCCTCAAAGAGTAAGTGTTAGAGATACATCCTGAATAAATTAATGATATTTTTTATAAAATACAAAAACCAAAGTTGGCTCCAGGAAGATCAAATATATCAATTTATAAAATGGTAAACTACTGAAAATGTTGTAACCTTTTAGAGGAAGGGTTAACTTGGGTTTGGCTTGCAGTTTTTCCCCATCGCTCTCTGCTGGGCTTCAGCTTCTGAAACCTTTGTCATGGGCACTCAGGCTTTTATCCTTTATCCAAATTATCTGTATATGTGACACTGACTGACAATTCATCCCTGGCTCAGCCATTGTATATTCTTGTAAATCCTAAAAGGAAGCCAGGGGAACTCCTCTTCTTCTTCTTCTTCTTCTTCTTCTTCTTATTCTTCATTGATGTCATAATTATTCTTAAAATTTAGTGACAGGTCAGTAATTATGACTAAATGTAATTCCATTCGACTGTCTTCTTTAACTGGCAATGTCTCAAAGAAACCATTTCTTCCTCACTTCTTGTTGGAATAGAAAACTGCACAAATAGTGTACAGATACATATTTATGTGGAGTAATACTCTCAATGATCCACCAAAATATATGCCAAGACAAAGTCTTAAAGTGATCTGGATCAGCAGCCGCATTTCACAGGCTCTTGTTTTACCATGAAGTCCATGAAAAATTAAGTCTAGTAGTTTTTGCATAATTTTGCTAACAAATAGACTAACATTAACACAATGTATGTCCAAAGGTTAAAAACAAAAAGTTGGCTTTATAATTGAGAAGGTGGTTGATTTTTAGTCAAAAAACTGTAAACCTTATTTCTTTTCTTCTTTTTTTTTTACTTTTCTTTAAACTAACCAATGAAATGTCAGCACTTTTATTGTTTTAATCAACATAGTCCTGAATCACTGTCAGAGGGTGTGAGTATGCCGTTCATAATGCATCTCACCATGTTTATGTTGAGTCCACTAAATCATTTTACTTCCTGCTGCAAAGTTAATGTCATTGTAAAACATCTGCAAGGCCACTGTTTTTAACCAGCCAGCAATTTTCCTCTTCTTCTCTGCCTTTTGCAGTATATTGCGCTGTGTTTGCATTGCATTTATTACAGCACCAAATGTCAAGGGGGCCGCAAAAAAAGCATTAGTGTATCACGTTATAAATGAGTTGTGAACAAAAATGTGATCTATATAAACAGGGGACCTCCCATCAAACCATAAAGATACCAGTGGTTTAAAAATCACATATGGTTTCTGTAACAGACAGCGTGTCATCCCCAGGACATGTCAATCAGGTTAAGAGATGTAGGTAGATAAAGAAGAGAGATTAAAAAAAAATCAGATAAGGAATCTACAAAGTTACAAATTCACACACGTGTAAAAGGCTTTGTCACACGAGCTAATGTTGTTTCACTTTGATGTTTAAATTAGTTGCTTCAAAACTTTTAAGACCTTATCATGATCATTGTTCATAGAGATTAACTTTTCATCTGCTTCATTTGATCAGCTTTCAATTGAATACCATCACTGTTGTTAATATTACATCTCCTCTGGTGGTCTCAGAGCTCATAGTTATGCTGGAGGATTCCCTAAAGGTTGAACCTGCCAAATAATATAAAACTCCCAGGTTATAATGTTATTAATTGTAGAATCCATTTAACCATTTCATCTACAGGATTGCTCCCTCCTCACAATCTTTTTATGCTTACAGCAATCACTTGACTTTGGAACATTTTGTTTTACCAAAAAACCAGTGAAATACATAAGGATTCTGGTAAAAATCCAGGATCCAGATCCAGGATTCTGGATCTGGTAAAAATATTTTGTATTACCATAAAACCAGTGAAATACATAAGGATTGCTCAGGTGTTTGTCATTGTTCTTTTCTTGGGTGCTTAAAACTGTGTTTTAAGTCAAAACATCAGTGCTTCATCTACTTCAGGATTACACATCTATCCACTGAAGTATACACAAAGGTTTCTTAGAAAAAATAAAAGTAATCAAAGCTTAATTATTCAAGATGTCTCCAAGAGTGGAACAGTCAAACACTACTTCTCTGGTGATTAGCAACTTTGATTGTTAGGCCTTCTGTGCACATGCAAAAAAAATAGGTAGGTTTTTAATGAGAAAATGATTTGTCGAAAAAAGGTTCCAGTTCAACAGAAGGAAATAGCAGAAAGGAGAAGGCAGGTGCTATAAAAATAATACTGAATTGGATTTATTTGAATTCAGCAAGACTTTGAGGCAACATATCACCAAATTGAATTGTAAATTCTGAATAACAGCAACTGTATCACATTCAATTCATGATGAAGCAGCCTAAATCCACATCATATCCATTCTTTGGGCCTGGACTTCTGAATTTGTCCACACAATCAAGCTGACTAATTTTCCTGACATTGTGGCGTGTAACCGGAGTTTCTCCGGTTTGAGTGATTTCTCAGTGATTAGCCAGTAAGGCCAAGCATGGGCTGGACATTACTACATGTCACTGTCAGCTTAAATTGTGGGAAAGTGTGTTAGTAACTGGTTAGGAAAGAGTAAAGCTCTTCAGCCACGAAAAGTGACTAGTGTTGATTGTGCCACACTGAAGCTAAAAAAAAGAGCATAACAAGATAACTCTGTCTGACATGAAGCAAATCCATACAACTTACTCTTTATCTGACATGACTTCAGAGGTAATGCAAACCAAAAAGAATCGTTATTATAATGTAATCAAAATTTGTCATCTGTAGAATTGCACAGCAAAGTTTGAGGCAAGCCTTTAAATAATTCTACATTTTGCTGTAGTATTTAAATTTTTCTGACATGGTGAAGCTGGAATTTGATCATGCAAGTAAGATATTTAAATTTGGGCTGATTCAAATGGATAATTGCTTAGAAAGATCAGGTTGGAACTATTATATGTTTTGCATCTAATCTAATGTCACAGTGTCACATTATGTGATTAAGACCAATTTACTCTTTTCCAGAATTGACCACATCACAGGTATATATTGGCCCTTTTCATGACCATGCATGATATTGGTTTAATAAAAGAGAGAGCACCCATCCCTGGCAATGCTAAGGGTCTGCTTTGAGAAGCTCACAGAGAACAGTATTTGGTCAGGCCTTTGGGCTATTTTTCACTTCAGCATATTTATAGCTGTGAGAGAAAAAGTGCCCTGTATTCTTACTGATCAATGCCATAGACTTGTGAGGGAAAGTTGTCATGGAAGGCAAGAAAAGGTCAGATACTCTGACAGGCAAGTCTTTTTTTCTCAAGACATCATGAGTCATTGCAGATGCAGCATATATAACAACAACAAAACACAGAAAATTGTTTTTCCAGAGGGGCTATTATGTTGACAGTATGAGCGTGGCATTGGGAATACCAGTAAAGGCTGCTACCCTTTTTCTAATTCTGGCAAATGACCCCTTCTAAATTCAGGCAACTTGTGTGCCGGGTTTAAACATTTTCTTCATGAAATTGTCAGAGTTCAAATTCCAAGACATTTTGACATGACAGACACTACGCTCACTAAATTCTTGACCTTTTAGTTGTGCAGTGGCCTTTTTTCATGAAGGCAGAGTTTAGCTCTGAAGGGATGAACTGCCAAGAAATATAATTTAGATTTACCACAAATAATGCAGAAAGATGGGAAGACAGACAGATAGTTCGGGTCAGCTTGTATTTTGCTTCACTCTATCCTCTCTCCTCCACGTCTCCTAGTTCACTTCATCCTCAAATATCCTCAAATATTATATCCATGCTTTACTTTTGCTTACAGCAGAGAATAAAACATGTCAAATTTGGTAATGTGATAATGTTGTTAAGAAGTATTACAGAATGAAAACAAGCCAACATATCACATTTATGGTTACCTTGGCCAAGGCGGAGGTCATTTATGAGGTGGCATTGGTTTGTCTGTTTCAAAAAGTTATGGAAGGATTTTGATTAAATTTACAGGAAATCTCAAAAATGAAAAAAAGAAAAAGTGATTAGATTTTGGGCGTGAGCCGGATCACTGTGTGGATCCAGGAATTTTTTTAAGGATTCTTTGGAGAGATAGGGGAGATAGGGAAGATTTGCTATTAGCGCTTCTAACTGAAAAATAATGCCCACAATTATCAACAAAACAAATTACAATGGCTTGGCAGAGGTCTCCTCTCTCTAAGTGCTTCTAGTTTTGCTTTGCAATGAGGGATAAAAGCAACATTTTGCTCTCCTGTTTTATTATACTGTTGATTTACTTACAACCTATCTGATTAATGACCCAGTGACTGCAGCCGGATTTTCAGTCTAAACAAATTCTGGACAGTGATAACAGACAATAGAAACCGAAACATCATGATAAGACAGAACCTAGCAGAAACCTTGATTCCCCTCCGGAACATGGTCTCAACCATGCCAGCAAGGACCCCCCCTTCATCTTATCATTCTCCATTCAGACCACCCCCCGCTCCAGCTTCCCTCTCCCCACCCCTCCTGGACTTCACTACCCATATGAAGGAGTGTCACTGCTACAACCAGAATCAGAACAACCCCATGCCCCAGTCCCATCTTTTCATCCCAAAACATACCACCTCATCCTTGCCGACCAATTCCCCAGCGAGCTCTGACACAGTCATCCCAGCCCCAGCAGCCCCCCTCCTCCACAGCAGAACCAGATTCATCATCTGTCACCACAGCCTGGTAACAGCACATCATAGCCCCAATTGAGATGCACTAGGTCCAGGCCAGAACTATGTGCTTTTGTACGGTTCTCTCCAGGATAAGTCGGGGCCCAATAAGCAAGTACTTTATTCTATTACTGTTTTAATAGGTAACAAAAAAAGGCTGGTAAATATTCAGAGAAGCAAGATTAACCCAACATATTGTGTAGATTTATCTAATTGTGTTCATTCCTCGTCAGCCTGCCCATAACAAAGACTGGACAGATAATCCTCCGAGCACACTGAAGCTAGCTTTACTAAATGTCACATCATTGGTAGGAAAAACATTCCTAATCAATGATTTTATCACAATGCACAAACTTGATTTCTTGTTACAGAAACCTGGTTAGACAGAGAAAATCATTCAGTTGTTCTTATCGAAGCAACTCCTCCAAACTTTTGCTATGTGAGTGAAGCTATATTATATAAGAAAGGTGGAGTGGCGGTTTTGTTGAATGGCTCCCTTCAATGTAGACAGATGTATTATAAAAACTTTGCTACATTCAAATATCTAGCTCTCCAGATTGATTCCTATGGGGGCCCCGAAGTGTCACAGCAACACAGTAAGCCACAACACTCCGCAATTAGCCACAACACATAAGCCACAACACTCCACAATTAGCCACAATACAACACAATTAGCCACAACACTCCACAATTAGCACAACACAACACAATAAGCCACAACACAACACAATTAGCCACAACACAACACAATAAACTACAACACAGCGCTATAGGCGCAAAAACAGTCAGGGCAATCTGTTCCACAGTTGGTAAATCACATTGCGCGAGCAAAGCTGATTTACTTGCATCTACTCCTCCCAGTATTTTGCAAGTTCTGGCAGAAACGCCCAGATTGCATAATCATTCAAGGCAACACTCAAAATGGATTGCGGTGCTAGTTTGTCCGTTTAACAGGCGCAATCCTCTGTGGTAAATCAGCTGGAGCATGTGTTTGCGTGTGCTATCAAGTTAAACAAACGCCCAGAGAACTCCAAGTCTGCTGAAACTTTGAATAGTTATCAGGGGGAAAAAACGTTTCTATTTGCTGCCTTTTATCAAAACAACTGATAATTAACTTTTATTTCTTGCATTTTTTTTGCATGTTTTTAATTTACTTGTCAATGTTGCTTCTGCACTCTGTTGCAATGCTCTAATGATTTATGTAAAGCACCTTGAATGGTCTTGTACTAGAAATGTACAAATAAACTTACCTTGCCTTGAATGAGTAGAAGTAAGGTTGCAGGGTAAAAACACTTGCATTTGTAAGATTAAGTTGTACACAAGACTGTTCTGTTCCAGAATACAGATGACTGTTATGTAATATAAAATACATAATGAATAGGTATCTGGAGTTATTCATGTGGATCAACATGTCCCCCACATACGTAATTGCTTGACAGATAATGCATGAACATGAGATTAAGGAATATGCAGTCATCATGAGCTTTCCAAATGAACAACGACACTGTACCATGCACAGCAGCACAATGCACATTTCTGATTCAGAGAAAAAACAAAGTGTCACCACAGGAATACACTGGGCCTTTCTAACAGACACTCTGAGCTGTGGCAAAAACAACTCTAGCTGACACATTGTGAATGACAACTGGCTGCAAATACTATTCTTTCACTTGCCTGCAGCAATGAAAGGTATGTGTTTTGTACTCCCACTGATGTCATGTTCTACCAACAAAGGTAATTTGACAATCCATAAGAAAGGAATTCTCGGCTGGTCTGGAGTTTGGAGCTGCTTCAGATTTAGAACTTACTAACAACTATTTTGTTGTTTCACAGGTCAGACAGCAATTTTAAAAAAATGACTTCCTGCAACATTTTTAAATAATTTGAAATCAATTTTAGTTTATTACAAACTTTTAGAGATGAAAAACCGTAATGGTTGACAGTTTGTCTGAGTTTCCTACAAATCAATGTCTTAACCCAGGGGTGTCAAACACGTTTTAATTCCAGGGCCACATACAGCACCGATCACAAGTGGGCAGGACCAGCAAAACAATATCGTAATAATCTATATAGCAAAAACTATTCTTTTTCCCTTTTGTTTAACTGCAAAGAAATAAAACTACATTTTCAATCTACAAAATCATAAAAATGTTATCCGGAACTAAAAAATACAGAGGTTCACATTATGATTTAAGTAAGATATCAAGACATGGGGATTTAAACACTTTTGATTAGATAAACTTTTGTAAAACTACAGATAGACATAAAGGGTGACCAATAGTACTGATTTATGGCAGAAAAAAAAAATCATGATTTGTAGACATAGGAGGTTTGTGCCCAACAGCGACGATATGTAAGGTGTATACATAGTATTCCAGTTGACTGTAAACACTGTATAGAGTCAGTGTGGCTAATGTAGACTCCTGTCAACCTGTTTAGATAGCACAGTTTACAACTGGTTTCTAACCTGTACCAGACCATTTTGTTGTGCAGTACCATGTCATGGATCAGTAACCAGATAACAACACACTTTCACCGTTATATAAAGTTTGCTGATGCTATTGGTGGATGAAAACAGATTAACTCTCTTGGTCTGTTTATCAATATGCTTGGCTCTATCAATAAAGTTGATGATGTTCAGGTTTATAATTGTAAAAAAAAAATATAAAGATAATTTTTCCATTTGCTCTTCTGTAAATCAGAAGTTCATTCTGGTATTAAAAGCACTGAAACTTGCTTAGATTGTCTAGACATTTACTTTAATGTTCTTTGTCATTGCTAAAAAAAACTCCACAACATTAAAACAGCAATGTACTTATCCAATCTATTATTTATCAGAGATTGAAACCTAAAATAAACTTATTATTATAATTTTGTACTTGTAGATGAGGCCTCAACTAGCCACCTCAGTCCTATTTAACACTCACGTACAAACAAGTTCCTCTTGTGTCAAGAAGTTATATCAGTTTGTGCTAAATTCCTAATTCAAGCACTTCAAAGTAATAAATAAGAAAAGTAAAACGGCACTAAGTAGAGCTACATTAAAAGTATTTGTTTTTGTGTTCTCATTCATTGTAGTTATGTATTAAAGAATAGAGCCTTATTGGGATTACCTGTTGTGGTAGTTGTCAACGTTTTTGCCAGCCTCTCTACCATGTGGAAATAAATCGCTTGCATAGCCATCCTTGGGCAATGATGGTGTTCCATTCAAGAACATTAAGGGGTGCCAATGGTGATTGCCAAACTCTGATCTTGGCTTTTTTACACGATCAAATTCCATCTCTCTACTTTTTACTGTAATATCTACATTTTTACTGCTTACATTTCCTACTCCCTATTTCAGTTTTTTTCCCCCCACCATCCGTAATCAAGCGGGCAGATTTCATGCTTTTCAGTTGACAATAGTAGTTCCTGAGGCGGCCACATCTTTGCCAGGGCTCACTGTCAGAAAGCTGCCATATAACAGATACACATAAACACAAATTCACACATAAAAAGATGGTAATTAGTGTGTGAAATGTGGGTCAAAACTTCCATGCATGCATGAAATGCCAATTATCAAATAAATAAGATGTAAATAAAAAGCAAATAACATCAGTAAATAAATAGAAACATATATACTGAGCTGTACATGCATTATAACGATCATGTAAGATAAATATAACAGAATCACATGTGTCCTTGATCTCTGCAGTTTTTACATGACTTTTTACAAGACTTTCCATAACCCTGCAGCTCAGCCTGTCAATCAAAATCTCACTATGTATTTGTGTGCATGTGTGTAAGTCAATCAGCAGTCTCACCAGTCAGAGGCTATAAAGGACTAAAAAAAGAAAAAAAAATCTTTTTGTGTAAGCTTTTTTTTCCTGTCGCCTTTCGCTCCTTCTCCCTCTCTGCTATCACTTTTCCCCCTCTCACTGCCTATTCAGGGTAACACTTGTCTTCCATTAGCCTCTCCATACTCCAGCAGCGGAAATCAAAAGAGAGCAGCATCAGTTGGTCCCAGCGTCCAGCTTGATCAGGCCATTTGGATTGTTGCTAGGAGACACGAAACCTCTCAGTCCAATCTGTTTTCAGGGGAGCCTAAATAGTAAAACACCTTTAAAGAAGAGGTTTAGCATCTTACAGTTTCTGTAATGCATTCATAGAATCTCAAAGAAGCTTGGCATAGAAATGTTGCTTTAATTTCAGCACCAAGGACACTTTATAAAAGTATCTCTACTTGAAACTGTTAAAAGAAAGAAGTGGATTTCGGTTACCTGGACAATGACAAAGGATAACGTGAATGTGAACATGATTTCTGCATATGATTGTGTTGAATCCATGCCACTCCTAGTATCGTTCTATGAAGCACAAGAAAGAGCAACAATATGTAAACAGACAGTTTGTGTTTTCCTTCATAAAAACAGTAAACGATATCTCAGATGTCAGGTATGATGTGGTTTTCAACTGCTAGACCTCTTGTTATTTCTCCTTGATTAAAATCCTGTAATCCATTTCTGGCATGCTATGTATTGATATTGTGATATTATGTATCATGAAAGGTCAGTTTCATTCAAATTGTTTCCAAATCCCAGCACATATTTTAGAAATAAACATTAATTGGAGTGGCTGTAATTAATTGTGGAGCTCGACAGTGTTGCAAACACATCTAATGGAAAGATGCTTTGAAAGAAGAGACTCTGGCTTGGTTCTTGCTCAAGACTGTGGTTCCATTGCATTTTCATGCAATGCTACTTTGTTGTTGTTGTTATTAGTTCTTTTCACCCTTTGATTTTGTTTGTGTAAAATCTTTTTGCTTAAGTATAGGAAAATATAGTGGATAAGGCAGCCCACAAAGACATAAAAAACTACAATATAATTTATTTTTCTTTAATCCTCTCTAAATGTGAAAATCTGCTGCAAACCTCAGTGATAACAGGTCAGTTTTATACATTTCATCACTCCTGTATGTCATTACAAAGTTATGTTTGGTATATAACATGTACCTGCGCAACCATGTTGCTGTGTCATTGCTAACATTACTAATTTGGACTGGGCTGTGCATGGCTTAGCTTGGACACATCCAGTCCATCATACCATTTGGAGTCACTCAACAGCATATTCCATCATCAGAAAAGCATGCATGGTGACAAAACTTTAATTTCTTCTTAATTTTGAGCAGCTAAAAAGCTGAGTTGCTCATAGAGTAGCAGACAGCTCAATACATTTGATAACAGGAAACTATCAACTGCACTTGTGGTGTAACAGGTTGCCAACTTTTCTTGAAGGTAAATAAAACAGAATATGACGATGTGAGCTAAAGTATAGCCAAGTATGATAAGACAACATAATGAAGTCATTTTTGGCTAACGTCCATACAATCTGCCACTTAAAAATTATAGTTTTTCCATGTCTGACTGTAAATTGATGTGAAATATTCTTTAAACATCAAACTGAGTCTGTTTTAACTGAATGTCATCTGGCTTATGTTTACTTGAGAAAAGCTACTCTATCAACCTAGCTGGCAATCTCCAGCTTGAGTTCATCTGTCAACCTAGCTAGTGAGCCAAATATCAGAGGAACAAACATTGCATGATTACATCCTGGCTAGTCATACATATCTGATCAATTTATAAGCTACACAGTCTGTCCTTCAGATCTGATTTTGCTAGTTTAAAAACAGGAACGAAAGAAAAGAAAAAAGTCTATTAAAACTATGACTGCAGTATGCAATGTCACTCAAAGGTACATAAATAAAACTTGATACAATGGGCATCTGCGATGACTCATTGCATCCACCTCCAAATATCTTGCAACACTATCTAAGTAACAGATACACTATGTTGCATAAGAATCATAATTTCTTTAAATCACAGATTTGGCCTGTTGCTGTAATTATGCAACTTAGTTGGCCTCATATATTTCAAATATATTTCTATTAAATATACAATGTTAAATTTCAAAAGGTATCAAAACCGCACTCTACATTGTGAGGTAATGGGTATATATCTGCTGTAGATGTTGAGAAATAAGTAAAACAAATAATTAAGTGACCCAAAGAAACAAAAGCCTTCAAGGTTTTTTTTTTATGACCAGCTGAAACAATAAGAAATAGAATACTTGAAGTATGTGGGTCATTGAAGACAAGCCTTTGGATAAAAATCACACGGTGTATGGCATTTGAAACAGCAAGCTGCATCAGAGTGTATTTATAATCCTGTATCGCTCTGTTGGATGTTATTGTGTGAAATAGAGGTCATTTCACAGTGTTAGTTACCTGAAGGAACCTGACATTTAAATAGGTCTACTCGTTATCGCTCACTTTCGCCCTCGCCCGCCTTTCGGTCTCTGCCTTGCTCTCTCATCCTTGTCCACGCATGCCTGATATACAGTCCCTTTTCTCCTTTATATCCTTCATTCATTTTTCCATCTGCTCTGCTTTATGCTTTCCAGGCTTGTCTGTCATTTTCTACTCATGTATGTTTCTTTTGCTTCATTTCTTCCTCCACTTCACTCCATGTCCTCCACACTTCCTCATCTAAAACTTTTCCCTCTGCTCTTCTGCTGCTCCCTCAGAACCACCACCAACAAATAGTTATTCATGCTTCCTATTCCACCTGAATAATGTGGCCCTTTGGAGTAATTTCTTAATAGAAGTGAATTTTGAGATTTCATGTAGTTATATGACTGACAGCAAAATAGGAAATGAGCCACTGGTGCAAAAAATAGGTTAATTAATTATGGACATAAGTGATACAGATAGAAAATACTTCAGTGATGACATGTTTTGTATGAACTCTGCTCCCTTGGGGAAAAAAAGACTTCTGCTGATTTGAAGCGTGAACAGTAATTGTTCATTAATAAAAACATTAAAGCGCTCCCTGTGGTTGAAAGATTAGGTTTGTAGATAGACATTTGCTATATTCTGCGTTCACAATAAACACATTGACAGACATATGGTTCACCATGATGGCACACTGCCCTTCATAGAATGCACAATTAAAAACAAGCTCACACAAGCACACACACACTGTAAAAAGGCTGCTGTAAATTTTACAGTCACTAACTGGCAACTGGATGCCAGTAAGTCACTGTAAAACATTTTACAGTATAATTTCATCACAAAGTCGTCTTCCAGCATCTCATTAGGCACCATCACACCCACTATTACATCACAGACTTATTGACTTAAAGGACACACCCAGGATGTTATATAACCTGACCCTTCAGGCCTCTACAACCCTTTTCCCTCCAAAACCACCTGAACAAAGGAAATAAAGGTTTGCATGTTCTCCCTGTGAATGTGTGGGTTCTCTCCAGAATGGACTGGCAACCTCTCTAGGGTGTACCCTGCCTCTTGTCTGGTAATTTCTGGGGTCCAGCTCCCCCGTGACCTTGCATTGGAATAGGCCTATAGAAAATGGATGGATAAACAATATAATCCAGGTTTCCACTTATAAAATGTAAACAAATCAGCCATTTTCTTTTGTCTACAAAAATAATTTTTGCCGCAGCTAAAAAACTCTTTGTCAGTTACTTTATTGGAGGTTTAAGAATAGATTGGATTAACAGTTAAAGATTTAGTCATGACAGTTCTGCTCCACGCAAAAATACTTGTGACTCTGTCAGTAGCTGCGTTTACATGGAGCACTTATGATCCAATTGAACGTCCAATCAGAATAAAAACGTATCACATAAACACCTCAGCTGATCTGATTTCTTTTGGTAACTACCCACAACTTGTGATCATGGGTCCTTCACCCACATCCACATAGCAACATAGATTGCCCGGTAAACTGAGAGCTTTGTCTTTTGGCTCAGCTCCTCTTCACCATGACAGACTGATGCAGAGTTTGTGTCACTGTAGATGCCGCACAGATCCACCTGTCAATCTCCCGCTCCATTCTTCACTCATTTGTGAACAAGATCCTGAGATACTAGAACTCCTCCACATGGTTCAGGACCTCAGTCCCGGCCTGGAGAGGACAATCCGCCCTTCTTCAGCTGAGGACCATGGTCCCTGATTTGGAGATGCTGATTTTCATCCCTACATCCCTCACACTCACTGTGAATCATTCCATTGAGAGTTGGAGATCATGACCTGATGAAGCCAGCAGAATCACACCATCTGCAAAAAGCAGAGACCCAATCCTGAAGATTGGGTCTTCCATGCAGTGACTGCCAAATGTATCCTGCTGTTGGTCTAGTAAGTTAGGAGTTGTGTAAGATTTGTTGGATAACTAACTGCTCGCCTTTATTTTGTCAAGAGATTTAAAAGATGATGAGTGTTGGTGCTTTGTCACAAATTTCCCTGTCTCTAGTTGGTATTTTGACATTAGACTCAGAGAACAGAGCCACAGAGTCACAGCTCTTCATTTATTCATTGGGCAGCCATTATGCATGCAATGGACCTCCTTTGGTTGATAAAATTGTCATAATTTGGCCAAAACCAAAAATTTGTTCCTCTGTATCATCATTCTGAGTAGCAGTTTGATTAGTATTCCTCAACTCCTTCCTAATTCTATAAACTGAGACGGCTCTGAGAGCTGTCTTCTTCAAGTAAGACTTCTCTTGAGTACTCCACACGACCCTTTTTAGTTATAAAAATAATACAATATCCCTTTGATTTACGCAGGAATGTGTAGTTTTTCCATTTACAGTTTAAAAACAGAGTTTGAACCAGTGAATTTGAAAAAGTTGAAACAATAAAACTAGTAAAAATGTGTTATGCTCACTTGTTTTTTAGCAATGTTGTGCAAAAGTGCATAAGGAGAGATGGAAACATATTTTATAAATCATTTCTGAAAAAAACATTTTTCTCAAGAATCAGTTTGTAATAATCTCAATGGACTTAGCTGAAATAATAAATGTCTGTAGATATTTTCTGTTTTGGCCCAAGCAACTAATTTTGTTTACCTCTTTTTCCACAAAGCTTTGATGCCAGTTACGAACCATTTTGTTTAATCAAAACCTAATAGAGTTAGCAAAAAATGGGTGAAAGCTACACCAGCTGGACGGTTTGACAATTAGAGTTTAAAAACAATCTAGAAAATATTAACTTTAATCCAGAGAGATACTGTATAAACAAGGTGAACAAAGTTTAGGTAAATTTAAACATCCAAGTTCAGACAGACTTTCACAAATACAGAGTTTCTATTAATTCCACACTTAAGATTCAAGATTCTTTATTGTTAAGGTGGCATGGTATTCATAAAAATACACAAGTTGAAACATGTTGTTTCTCACCAGCGTCTGATAGTGCATATAGCAATAGTATCATAAGGTTATCATTCTAAAAACTCTTAGCACCTGTTGGTCTGGCAGTTGCGAGAGAGAAAATAGTAATTTCGGGTACATTAACACCAGGATAGTCCGCTAGACTTTGTACAATTGGGGACTTGATTCAGTTGGGGGGTGCAACATTTTTCCAGACTGAGTCTGCGTTTATGCCGCACAACTCAGATGATGCCTTTTAAATGATGCATTCCACTCCCTGCCAGAAGAGGTGCTGCAACAAAAAATTACTGAAAGAGAAGACCAGACAGACTCTTCATCCATAAGAGAAAAACATGGCACTGCATCAGATCCTAGCAAACTTCGGTTGAACATATTTCTACCAGAACTTTTACTGTGTTCTTCCACGTGTGACCACAAGCCATTTCTTCTGGTAGGGGCCGCCTACACACACTTGTATGTTTTGGTTGTGTTTACCCACAATCCTGTGCTGTGAACCTACAATGCATTTTGTAGTCCCCTTCCTGTGGTTGGTCTACTTGAAGCGGGCTGAGATTAGCGTTTGTATGCAGACCGAGTCAGCTTCTTTGATCCGAATCAGATTTAGTTTGCGCATTCACAATTCTCCAAACACAGCAAACCTTCTGAGCAAATGGACTAGGATTCAGAAAGGTTGGTGTGAATGCACCCTAAAATCCTTCCGGGGAATTGCTTTCTAAGCCATAACCATTGGTAGTTTTTCAAAGCTGTTAGCATAAGTGCAAAAGTTCAAATCTATTCCAAAATTTCAAACAAGATTTTTTCAAATAGTCTCACTGGGGACTAGAAAAGAACACCTCACATCACCTGGATGTAAAATCAGGAGAGAAAATTGCAATTTTAATGTGGCAATTTAGTCCATTTATATAGAGCAGCTCAATAACTTAGAAAAGCCTTGTTGGCACAAAAAGATAAGAATGAAGGAATTCTTACAGACTGAATACTGAAGCACATCTGCCAGTAACCTACAATTTCTAAAGAAAGATGAGAGAGGAGGAAAGCTTTATAGAGAACAGTGGGATCTGACGCCTCAGCTGTGGTGTCGAACATGTCATCAGACATCCCTGTGTGTTATCGCAGTCACTTCACTGTGGGTTTTTGATAAGTGAAGTGATCAAAGTGAAACTTTCTTTTCAACACCAGCTTATCTAACAATCCAACCACCGCAAAAAAGAACTTTGCACTTCCAATTAAATAAAAAGGCTTTGGGCAGAATTAATCCCAATGTGTTCTAAAAAAACCAGGGAGAACTGGTTTCACTGGGAAAGCAGCACTACAACTAGCTAAGAACCAGCATAGAAAATTGTTACACCCTCAAATAACTTGGCTAGTTGTAGTCACAATTCTATGTCATGTAACCTCCTTTAAATTAAACAATAGGTTTATTTATCATTTTTTGCTCTTAAGGAGTCAGATTCCTGTTTAGGATCATACACTTCCATTTATTAATCTCGAGCAGTGCTTCTCAACCCTTTTTGAGCCAGTGTCCCCCTATCAAATATCCAGGTCTCTTTGAAATGTGGGAAAAGGCTGCGTTCACATTGCTGGTCTTGACGCTAGATTTGGATCTTTGAATAAGCAATACCCGCTCTACTAGGTGAGGTACACATTGCCCGTCAAATCCCACTTAGATGGGTTCCAGAGGATCTGGCTGAATCTTGATTTGTGCAATACAAGGCAATCTATGTGCATGCTAGGAAGCAACAATCTTAGTATGAAGCTTACGAAAATGACTGGAATAGACACGGCTAAAAGCCTCTACCAAACATTGTCACCACAAAAACTTTTTTAAAAACAATAAAGCGTGTCTTACCCTTTCTGTTTTGAGGTTAAAACTTATATTCCAGGGGGATAAACACTGCTAAGGTCCACTACTTTGACTCTGTGTTAGTTGGGAATCACTCATGATTCTCCAGGTTATTTATAGGAAGAATAATGTTTTTTAAGGCTCGAGAATGTCATCTTTCTACAATATATGTGAACCTTGTGTTCACTTCCTTCTGGATTGTCATTTGTGTTCCTAAGTGGAGTTTGGGAACTAGCCCTTGTTCCTCCTGACTCTGATTGGTCAAAAGTGTTAATTATCAAAATCAAACAATGGATTACCAAGAACACATCAAGGCCACCCTCTTAAGAATAATGCTCCCTGCGTCCCCTGATGGTCTCTGAACGCCGCTGTTGAGAAACACCAATCTAAAGGGTTGTTTTCTACGGAAATTAAGTCTTGTCAAAACATAGATACAAGACTATTCAGATGAGTTCGTAGATGGCCCTTTATATTTTAGGAATCTGAGCCCATGTCCTTTCACTTTCCCCATGCAGCACATATTCAAGTTTAGGAGAAAGTGTGACAAGTGGACCCTAAAGGCTGTAGGTCAGTGTCACTAAAATGTCTGTTAAGTCAGTTTGACACACAGTTCTTCTTTCCCAGGCTCATCCATCAGCTGTGGTCATGATGTGGAAGAGTTGCCTTTGGATGAATTTCATCATTATAGTAAAACTGTTGGGAATGTCATAGCTATGGCAGTGAATTTCTTTCATTCCCATTATCTTCCTCTGTTTTCCATCTCCATTGTGTTTGTTAGTCTGCATGCTTATAATTTTGGATAATGTGGTCTAGTCTTTCATCCCCACCTGCATCTCAGCATTTCACTCCTTGTCAGATAGTACTTAGGTTTAGAATTCCTAATTTTTTTTGGTTGGATTCTTAGTAGGTCCTTGTCTCCTAAGCGCTCCAGGTCCTGGTCTCCTGGTGTTTTGTCACTTGTCAACCTTGTCAGCTGCACTTTGTCAACCACTTCACAGTCCTGCCTGCCCTCCTCTTACCACACCTTGCATCGAGTGGCATACAGCAACCCGCTGTCTGCTCTCCCGCCGTGGTTGCGCTGTTAAGAATCATGTTCAGACATCTTGGCCAGCCAGCTTAGTGTCGCTCTGCAATAACTCTTCCTGAGAAGCCTTACAGTTCATCTCACAATTGACCCACAGACTCTGAGGTTTGTACAAAATAACCAAACAAAGTATACAGTAGGTCAACTTAATGGCTCATGAATTCAGACACAGCAGTTTTAGCAACAATGAAATGTCAAAGTGAACTCTTACTTCCATGCCTCATAGAAAATTATGCAATAACAACAGAAAAAAAACAACACTACAAAATTTTCCATAAATCATTGACACTTTAAGTATTACTGAGTATGTATCATTGTTTTATTGTGATTGTTTATACAAGTGTTGGTTGTGTAATGCTTTTACTTTGAGTTTGGGGAAAAGACTGTTAGTCTGAGTAAAAGCTGCTACATCTTTGTGTTTAATCTGTTTTATTTATATTGTGTTCTATAGGCTACATGTAATGTTAAGACTCCATCTTACAAGGTCATCTCAGAATAAATAAGTCTCAGAAGACCTGCTGCAATGCAGGTTCAGTTTCTCTTTTCCTGCTCTGAATTTCAACTGAGAATCAAACAATGCGAGATCTGTAACAGCCACTTATGCAAATGTAAATGACAATGCAGCGGTACGGGCATACTTACTGAAATGTGGTTGAAGTGATAATTAGATAACTTGACATCCAAAAAACTGGCTTTTTGTTTTAACTCTGTTTCTGTCCTGCATTTGTGTACCCTGGCATTTGTGGACACTTATCCTCTGTAATAAATAACTCCAGGTGACCAGAAGAAAAACACTGGCAATATTTTTTTTTCAGACTTAAGAAGAGTCAAAATTAAAGTGTCGATAGTAAGGGCACCTAAAGCTGCTAAATCCTCCAAATCCCCAGAAACTGACCAAGGCAAAGACCTTGACTGCGACTAAATGTCCCCACTGATACCCATAACTGGAGTTTTCTAGTTCATAATCTGCTCTCTATGTCCTGCTGGTTATTGTTGGTGCAACTTCTATGACATCTTATTTTACCAGAAGCCTGATGTGTGAAAAATATGTTAAATAAAATAACCTACTCATTAAACTTTTGTAGCTTAAAGGTTTTCATATCTTCTGAGACCCAGCTGCAGGACAACAGGAAACCAGCTTTGTTAACATTAATTAAATTGCGGCACAGCTAAAATATTACAATCTCACAATTAAAGTTTATGGTTAAAGAATTAAAATGAAGTTTTTCCTTATTCATTTCAACACAGAGCATAACCTGCATTTCAATATGTAATGATGTAAATCGAAGGCTTTCTGATTACATTGATGTTTGATGTCACACAATGTCCCTGACAAAGGCAACATCCAACAACACACTAAAAGACCTTTTACACTTTCAGCACGGTTTATTTGGCCACGAATCCTTATAAGAAGAAAGAAGGAGAGGTTGAAGATGTTAGTGTGTTGACTTCCATGCTGGACAGCTGCATTTAATATCCATTTCACACAACATTTTCCACTGTCAGTTTACTTCCTGTCTAACTTTCTATTCTTCACTTTTCTAAGAGTTAGAGTTGGGAGTAAAACTAATGTTTAAGAGTCAGAGTGAGATACATAGTTAGATTTATGTTATAAAATTCACATTTAGAGTGATAAAAATGGACTTGTGGCCATTTGTTCCCCTTAGCCCTTCCCCTTTAGCTCTTCCCCTCCGTTTTGCACGTTCATGAGAGACGAAGGGGGTGTCTCGATTCTCTTTTTGGGTGATGGGAGGGCTAAGGGGAAGGGGTGAATACCACTTTCAGCAGAGCTTTTTCAGGTGCAGACTTAACGGCAAAGGGGTAGGAGGAGTTTTATGCTTTTGCGCAGAAAACAAACATGGCGCCGAAAGACTCGTACAGAAAAGTTGCCTTTTCGTAAATAACAACGTTAAAAATGTTTAACTGTTGTTAAAAACTTTACGATA
>JAOXYM010000018.1:21831223-21847553 GCA_028567055.1 Leptatherina wallacei
TCTATCTATCTATCTATCTATCTATCTATCTATCTATCTATCTATCTATCTATCTATCTATCTATCTATCTATCGAGCCTAATCGATTTTTTTCGGTAGACCTGTAAAGACGCTGTTACAATAATCAAGCCGACTAAAGATGAAAGCAAGTTTTTCCAGGTCCTGCTGGGACATCGGATCTTTTAACCTTGATATATTCTTAAGGTGATAGTAGGCAGACTTACTGATGCCCTTAATGTGTTTTTCAATATGTAGGTCTGAGTCCATCACTATAGCCAGATTTCTGGCCTGGTCGGTGTTATTTAGGTGTATAGACTGAAGCTCAGTGGTGACCTTTAATCGCTTCTCTTTGGCTCCAAAGACAATCACCTCATCATGTCCACCTGCATCTCAAGGATAAGGGACAATCTTTTGACCACAGTGATGTGCACATTTTGGAAAAGGAAGATGGATGGTTTCAGAGAGGACTGAAAGAAGCCATCTATGTTAAACTGGAACACTAATATTAAATGGAGGAGGTGGCCTCAGGCTTCATCTGTCCAACACCTACTTGCAGCCTTGACTCCTTTTCAGGCAGTTTCAAAACCATTCACACGTAGAGTCCGGTGACCAAAACACATCATATGTTGGTCAGGCAGGTAAACAACTCACAAGTGGCAACAATAATATGACCCACAGGAGGGTTGGGTGGCTAAATGACACTCTTGTGACTTTTAAGTACCATCAAGTGTGAATGCCCAACCTATAGCTTAAGGCTGGAACTCAGGAACACAGTTTGGCAAACATAGAATAGTATAGGTACACCAAAAAGCTGATTCTAAAAAAAGCTATTAAAGAAAAACTTGGTGTTTCTTGGCATGGTGTGCAGTTTGTCCTTATATAATTTGGGGAATCAGGAAAAATAAAAAAAATAACAAATGGAAATTCCTGAAAAAGCTATCTACTGGCCAGTATTTGGAAGTGATGTCCTAAAGAAATAGAAGAAAAAAAAATGGGTCAATGAGCCTTTGTGAAGGAGAGGAGACAGGTGATAACAGGTTAGGGAATGACAAACGACACAAGAACTGAACTGAAAATCAGTGTTAACAGGTTTTATAGAGTGATGAATCCTCCCCAGATTCCGGACATCAGCCTTATTGAAGCAGTGTGCAATCATCCTGATAGAGAATGGGAGAATAAGTGTCAAATTCAAGAAGTCAGAACTTCTCGGCCATTAGAAAATCTTTGCTATTTCTTTAGTCAAGTTTCCAAATTTGTGGCACCAAATCAGATCCATTGCTAAATTATTACACATTTTATCTAAGTGATAATTTTGGATATTCTTTTTTTCTGAAGAAAACCAATTATCTATTCCTTGTAAGCAATTTTTACCCACCCCAAAGGAAAGGGAGATTTGTTTGACAGCTTGGAAAAAAGTACCCTGTATTGATTTCAGTTAGGTGATTAGTTAATAAAGTGAAAAAATGAGATCCATAATGAAATGTTATTTCCCTTCTTTGCATGTAAGAAAAACTCAGTAGCATGAAATATGTGAAGTCCACCCCAGAGTCAGTTTGGTTTATGTCCACTGGGCTATGGTTTTTATGAATGTGTTTTATGTTATGCTTTTCTTATTTATTTAGATCAGGACAGTGACAGAAAATAGATTTTCAAATACAAGAGTTACTATTTCCTCCTTAAATTAGGTTTACATATAATTATAAAATAATAAGTGGGGTAGAATTAATAAAATACATCTTCATCAGATTTCTAATGATAAACATTCAAGTCAATGACTGCAAACTTAGTGACATGACTCAGCCTGAAATGAATAATTTTGTCACATGCAGACACACAAACATGCAAACACACACTTGCTGAAGTGACTGAAATGAATCTTCACTCAATAGGCTCTTATTCACTAGTACATGTGTGTGCTAAGCCGATGTGTGAGTGTGGGGCTATGAGAGGCAAGATGTTGACAGATAATCAATGTTCTGTGATTGACTTGTGACCCATTGGCTGCAGGAGGCTCAGGCTTGTTGTTGTGACGACCAGACTTTAGAAGGATACTCACTCGCTAGAAAATTGGTTTGAGGCTGCAGAGCTTTTTATTTGTTCTGTGTGTTGATGCACACCTGTATGTCTTTGTGGGGACCCATTTAAATGTTAGACTGTTTAAAGTAGAACTGTGGAAAGACGTTTGTGGAAATAGCACTGGTTGTAGTGCTGATACACCTGTTTCCTCTGTTGATCTCCCTTGATGAAAGTCTGGGTCTAAACGCACACACCAATATGGCCAGGTAATGGGTATGACTCTCACCTAAGCCGTATTCCACCCACCAATATTCCAGTAGCAACCTCAGCCTCCACCCACAGCATGATACTAACTGCCATCAACATCTGCTGTGATTAAGATGATAAACCTGGTTGATCACTAATTGCAAGGTTTATGGCTGTATCCCAGCTCCCACTACATGCTTAAATATCCTTGAGGAAGACACTAAACTATGCTATTCCACAAATTCTCACTTAGACATTCTGACAGCAAACCAACCCAGCAAGGGAGGAGGACCCCTTGGACATCCACCACATCCACTACTGGTTCTAACTACAGCAGTGTCAGCAGGATGTCAGCAAGACCTTATCAAAGTCTATAAATGTTGTCATTTTGTCTCAGCCCAATGCTCTCAATGACAGATAAAACAGGCTTTTAAGGGAATGTCTCTTTTTATTCCCCCGGATAATGTCCTCCCTTTCACCATCCATGTTGGAGAATGCCGAGACTTTGAGGGCTTCAAGGTACAATATGCATGTTCCAATGTATAGATAAAAATCATTCACTGTAACAATGGTTTTTCAGTGGATCTGTCTTGAAATACTAAATAAGGTTAAGTCAACCAATACTAAGATCACCAATTTCCTACATTCAGGAAAAATATAAAAAAGGAACATAAATGGCTCTGTTGCCAGAGAGTTACACATTTGACTGAGATGTGGGATGGCAGGGTTGATCCTTGGGCATGCTCATTTCCTTGGAGAGTGGACAACAGGGAATCTTTAAATGTTCAAATGTTGAATGTTTTACATATAGCATCTCTATAACTAAAAGTTCAAATATACACAGTGACCTAAGGGAAATGGTCCAACAGGACATTTTTGCAGAATGTAAAACTGACTTTTTATGCTGAAAAGGCCATGAAAAAAAACCTACAAAAGTACTATAGCAATAATGCCAGGACGAATATAAAACCAATTCAAGGTGAAATCCTTCAATCCCAAAAATTAAATATGCAATCCATGTAAGTAATCTGGGTCCAACTTTATTTTATATCTTTATATGTTATGACTTTATAAACTCTTGGTAAAGTGATCTGTGTTTCTAAGAGAGTTTGATTTAAACACAAAGAATGAAAACAAATAAAATGGACAGATTTTTTTCCTTGAAAAAAAATAAATGGATTCTGCTTGGAAATAAAGTCAATGTAAAGATTTTTTTTTTCCATTTCAGAAGAGTACCAGCCATGCTGAGACTCCATAAACACAAGCACAATGCAGTGGAAACACTGACTTATCAATGAATCACATGGATTTTGATAGAAATTTTTAAGAAACAACACAAAGAGAATTAAAATCATAAACAATACAAATTAGCTTTTTTATGTAATGGAGAATTTGTCTTTCTGTAAGGGATCATAACTGTTGCGAGCAGTGTGAAAACAGCATATGTTTGGTCTCCAAACACATTCTCATTCCCAGCTTGACCAGACTGACATTTGGTCAATAGCCCTTTATCTTAGTTATCAACATAGAAAACACCCCTTTACCTGCACTTTCTGACACAAAGGGAAATGCTGCCCTTCGCTAGTTATTTTTCCATGACATAAAGTGATATATAGCTGCTCCAATAATATACTGCAGCTAAAAAAAAGTCATTCTTTTGGCTTATCTACCATGAACACAGATCTTGTAAGGATTTCTGAGGGAGACATTTTCAGCTCTCATGTCCAATCTTGGGCCACTTCCTTTTCCTTTTCACTTTCATTTGTTGTCTTCTACTTTAATTTAATTGTTTGTTTAATCATTATTATTATTTTGAAAAAAAAAAACCCTCTGCTACAACAATAATTTCCCTCAAAAGGGATAAATAAAGTATTTTTCTTTCTTTCTTCTTTCTTTCATTCTTTTTTTTTACCTAATTCACTCAGCCAACCTACTCTGTTATGCAATAGAATACCGAGCAAAGTTAAGCCTAATATCGTAGTTAGGCATTAAGATACAAAACAAAATAATTTTTTTCTTTGCTAAAAGCTGATATTTTACGTTTTGCCATGGCAACACATTCCAAGATTGTCCCTTTATCAGCTCTTGAAATGCTGCACATCCAAAAGTAGCTGTTTGGTAGGAGCATTTGTGTTTATAAGTGACACAGAGAGCTCGACCAAGCGTTGGTATGTAGTTATAAATAAAGAGAGGTGAGGCAAATTTGGGTCATAATGTTTTGTGATAGTTCTAAAAGGACCCGGCTAATGAACAGAGCCAAAAGGAATCTCCATGCGAGTCAGCAGGGAGGGTCTGACAATCAGTGAATTATATAGGTCTAAACAATGCATAGCTCAAATAAGATGCCTCATCCCTATTATGGCAAGGACTATAATACAGTTTTTTAAAGGCTCTTGGCACAAAGGTATCAAATGACCCCTCTACATAACACTGGTAGTTTCCTCTGCAGATAGAAGTCCTCTTCTTCTAAACACATTTCTGAAGGGCTTGAGAGGGTCTTAAGAAGTGGGCTCTGGGGTGAGATATGGGTGAACAAGGGAACAACTCAGATTAATGGCCTTATTAAAACTGCCATACATAAATCTGCAGGACATACAAGCTTACAATTTGTTAGATGCATGCATGCTGGATCTTCCAGCCCCTCAGGTAATTAGATATTTACATAGAGCTCATACGCAGACAAGATATAGACACCATTAAATTTAATCATATATACATAGTTTTGGATGCAGGATTCATCATAAACTAAGAGAAAAAAGATTAACTTTATGAAAAGAAGAGTGCTACATAATATGTAGAACATAATAAATGCAAACTTGACCTTTCCATTTTTCATCTGAATGTGAATAGATTAAAACCCCCAATCCATAAGCAATATATACTTATTTACCATCTGGAAAAGTTCTTAGGAGTTATTTACTTCTGACATAATTTAAAAAACAATTGTAGCTATTTACATATCTTAATTGCTGCTCTTCGCAAGTTAATCAACTCTTTATACTTTTTTAATTACAAAATTTGCCGTTAAGCCCTCAAAACTTCTGCAAGAAAAGTATCTCAGTCGCTAAGGGAGAAGTTTTCTCAATCATAATGCAATCTGTTTGGAGTTTAAAATCTTGTTGATTAGATTCATCATCTTAAAACTATCAATGTCAGTGAATTATCTTGTTTATCAACATTTTTTAGACATTGTCTTTTGCACCAATTGTGCAACAAACAGATGATAGGCTACAAAAACAGTTATTTTTGACCATTTCACCTTTATTCATTACACAACATTGCTTTTACCCACTAAGTATTTTAGGCACTTTAGGGTGATAGCTTTAATGCAGTGTTCACATTATGCATCAAATCCACATG
Organism: Leptatherina wallacei; assembly: GCA_028567055.1. Taxonomy (NCBI): domain Eukaryota; kingdom Metazoa; phylum Chordata; class Actinopteri; order Atheriniformes; family Atherinidae; genus Leptatherina; species Leptatherina wallacei. The sequence continues at coordinate 21,836,846 of JAOXYM010000018.1, forward strand.
GCAGCTTTTTGTTACAAAAAAAAGGCTTAAAAAAGCTCCTGTAGCTCTGTCTTTATTTGTGACTGCAGCTCTTTGGGGAATTTGTGCGTTGAACAAGCTGATTAAGTTGCGTTTTTCTTGACCAATGGAGTGCAGCGACAGGCAATTAGGACGTGGACATGCAGCTCGCTGTGGCTGTTATTTCTCAGGCCCAAAATGACCTCCGGGAAAGACTTGTAGAGGAAGGAGGGGGCGGTGGGGTAGGAGGGGGCGAAGATAGCTTGCCCAGCATGCTGCTCATCACATTGCGTTTGATCTATTGCCTGCCACCTCCCTCTTTTCCTCCACTGCCCCCCCTCTCAGTCATACTCTGGCTGTTTGAGTGCCACCAGCCACCCATATATTAGCCACCAACATCCAATGGATGAGATTCACAGAGGTAAAAATAACTATGCCCCTCCACCTCCTTCAACCCTCTCCGGCTTTCCATCTGTGCATCCACATGTCTACTCTTGCTTTCAGTCTCCCTGCCACCTGATCCTGGGCAAATCAGCAGGTAGATCAGTACACCTGCACCTGGGAGGGTTAGAGGTTCCCGCTGCAGGTAAATGACACATGGTGTTTCCTGCTAGACAAGGTTGTACTGTTAAATAGTTATGAAGTTTCATCATTTTTCACACCTACCATAAAGTTATTTTGATTTTGAAAAATGTAACTTTTGCCCTTGATTTCAAAAAAGTAATCAGCTAATTATATATTTGAAATTGCACATTTGTAATTTGTCATTTTGCACCACGTAAATTAGATTATTTTTATTTTTTTTCATGTTTTCTGTGTTTGCAAACCCAACATTTGGGGGTTGCCTATTGCTCAAACTAAGTGAATCTGTTTCAGTGGAATATGCAGTGCTTAGAAAATTTCACTTGGTTATTATATTTCATATGCTGAAAAATCTTTAGATTTAAACAAATTTACAAGCACATGTAATGCTTTGTTTGAAGTTTGGATCATAACATACTTAATTCTAGCTAAATAGCATGACAAAAACCAAACAAAATCAACAGAACATCAGAAAATCAATTAAATACATGTCCACTGCTCAATGCATAAAATGCATAGAACACATTTACACTTAATTTTCACTTAATGATCTATCTTCATTAATAAACTTATAGTAAATGTGATAAAAGTATTGTGGTAAAATTAACTTCCCTTTCTGGGAAGGATAGGAGTATGGCCACCCTTAATATATACACCAATGTATATATATATATATATATATATTTATATAGTTGTAACAAATTATGCCCCAATAATGTATGTTCCCAAGTCCTTACCCTTCTGCCTGCTCATTCAACAATTCAGCTAATCAGAATACCCTTACTCAATACCTTATTTTGAGGGAAACTGTTTGCAGAGTTGAAATGTGTTCCTGTTGTGAAATACTGATGATCAAATTGATGGGTGAAAAGTGAAGTTAGTACAGATGCACCAAACATCAAGAATTAAATCAGTGGAAATTAATGTATAAGGTCTATTTCTAACAATGAAAAAAAAAAGTTTATTTCTTATTAATATATATTCATTTTAGTGATTAAGTAGGTACATATCAGGATATGATAGAGAAGAAAACATTTTACTAAACTGAAGCTAAATGTACAGAATTTAGCTAATCTTTGCTATTGTCTTGTTTTCTAACTGGTGAAATAGATTGGAGTATTAACATATCTTAAATCACATACTTCAATCAATGTATCTAATTAGCATATTGCATCAATTTAGTATGAATATTGATTGTAGCACATTGGTACAAAGAAAAACACTTGAGTTAAGCTCTTAATTAAACTTAATTTCCTGATTAAATTAATGACAATACGTCAAGCAATTGAGAGAGCTGTTTAATGAAGGATACTGATGATCATATGAAGGCAATCTGCAGCCAAAACAACACAGTCTGCTGAAATTATAGGCTCTACATACCAATAATTTTTAACAAACTTAATTACAACTCATTATGAAAACAGACCTTTAACACTTAGTGGAAAGCCGGCTGAAAATAAGTCATGAAAGTGGATAGTTTTGAGTGGGTTTAACATCTGTAGGGTTTTTCCTTTTGATCTATCAGGCTGAACACTACAGAGAAGGAGCCTGAAAGGGTTCAGCCAGTTCAGGCTGGTCTCGCTCCAAAACAAACCCTTCTCTTGTCGTGGATAAGGAAAAAAGCATAAAGTCAAGTGAGAAAATCAGGAAAACAGCTGCCAACACATTTCAGCCTTCATCAGAGCTTCACAGCCCCCACCAGACTGCACTCCCTTTACACTGGTTTTCTCCAACATACATTTGCACTTGAAAAGGCATCCAATATTCAAAATAGCTCCTTGAGGAGGATACCCAATTTAATTTGCAGCAAGGCTTTACTCAAATATTGTAAAGCCTTGCTGTGGTGGTCTACAATGTCTCGGAAGTTGTAGACAGGATGACCAAGAATCATTGGCTTTATTATGGCTTTATTAGTAGGTGGGTGGACATTTCATGTCCAATCTGAGACAATTAAGTCTGCAGTTTTATATTGAAAACAATGAACTTTCAATAAAACAATAAGACAAGATAGAAAGCTTAAACCTTGTTTTCTCAAACCTGCCTACAACTAGCAATATCATAAAAATAGAGACATACAATAAATTACTTCTTCATGAAAGTGACAGATTCTGTCATAAATTACAGCCTCAGTTCAGAATGATCCGTGTTGTTACTGTGACAACCAGTGCTGTATGTGTTTATTTGAGGTAAACATAAATTCTCTGTTGTGTATTAAAAAGCAGACAGGGAAGAATTATTAGATTTTTCCTGCAATCTGTTTTCATTTTATCCAACACTTAGTGCTATCTTTATCAATATCTTTGATATCTTTATCTCCAATAACATAAAAAAGTTTGGGTCTGAATCTCAGAAAATCATAAGGAAGGTTACTTACTGATGGTATTTTTCGAAGGATGTGCACGACTAATCGACAAATCAATTAGTCGAAATGGCGCACAAAGTTGATGGCTACTTTTAAAAGTTGATTGTTTTTGTTTTGATGTGAGTTTTGTCTTATTGCGCAGAGACATGGTGCTGTTGACAGCGCTGTGTTAAAAATAAAACGTGGCCCCTTCAAGATCAAGCTAGAGAGGGGGAGAGAAAGATGCACAGCGCAAGCCTGAGTCAGAGTGGGGGGGCGTTGGCGCACAGAAAGTTAGCTATGCCAAGCTGCCTGTTTAGCGGTGAATGTTTTTGCTACAAGCTTTAGAAATAAACACCACATATCTTTTCAAGTTACAGCAGGGTCCCGTGTCTGCTTCACCACTGCTGGGTAAAGTGAAGGGAGTTAACCCTGAAGCTAACCCCAGCTTCACCCATGAGTAATCACCTCACCTCCTCCTCCCGACCTCAGTTTGGAAGCGAAAGCAGGAAAGTTTAACAGCTGTTTCTGTCGGAGTTTTCACCAAGAGTGGAGGCACAATTATTAAACCGTCAAAGAAATGTTGTACTTCATGAGCAAAAAACCAGACGGAAAGACAAGAAAAATACCTGGTTTTGCTGTTGATAAACGCTCCTGTGGGTGCAGTGTGTTTAGTTCACTGAGCAGAGCAACCGCCCCATTAAACGTAGTCAGCCCAGATTCAATCCCGACATCTCCCTGACCCACTTTCTCATCTACCTACTGTACAATAAAGGACACTAGAGCCTACAGAGAGTTAAAAATAAAACTCACACAACATGCATGTTGTACAAATAACATCTCACGTGTTTTACCATTTCTCTTTGGAGATAGTATTTTTTCATTTCATTATTGATGACGTCACGACTAATCGATTTTGAAAGGACTGACTAAAAATAACCTAAAATGCCCATCCTATTTTTTCCCATATCAAGGAATCAATACCACTGTTATGGCAGGAGTTGTAAATAAGTAGTGAAGTTGATCCTCAGTGTGATCTGCAATGTGTTACACCTGATTATTATTAACTCAATTTAAGCGATGCTTGTGTTCAAATTAAAATATACATTTATATAGTTTGTGCTGATTAGTGTCTTTAAGGAGCCATCCGCCCCGATGCAACTGACATGAGGACTTGCCATGAGCATGGATTTCAAAACTCACTCTTCTCATACCCGCAAACACACGAGAGAGGTTGTTTCTTCTGCGAGTGTCACTTCATTGACCCTACAACCCCTGATATAGTTGAAAAATTCTGCCATTTTCAAGGCTATATGACCTTTCAGACTGTCTCCTTCTTCAACCTACGCATCATGCTGCAAACTCACCAGCCCCTAGCATCTTGCCCTGGCTGCCCTGTCTTGGGAGGGGGGATCTTCGATGTTATACTGTATTTTTGCCCAATAAATTTTCCATAACAGCACACCCTGCCAACTAACTTTGCATTACAAGTTTTCCCCCCTCACCTCTAGTTTCTTATATTCTGTGCATGTAGAAGGTTTGCAGAGTTACAAAGCTCAATCTCCACACCAAAGGGAGTTCTTCTCTCCCACACTGCTCCTAAACTGCCTGAAATGCTTCATTTGTAGTCCAGGCTTTTCCTCCTGGACCTGACGACATGACTATGAAATATATTTGCATAATGCCTGCCTAGTGGCTTTTTTGGCACACCCTCAAATAATAAAAAAAAAAAAAAGAGAAGAATGGGTATCTGCCTCGAACTCTAACCAATCAGAGCAGACTAGCCTATGCAGGATGGAGTCCTTAAGGAGACAGAAGCTAAAACAGAATGTTTCAGACAGAACGTGAAAAGAATTGCTGCAGAAATGTGTAGTGTGGGAAAAAAGATCTGTATACCTCTTTTTATTTTTTATTTGTAAAGCACCAAAATGAAATGACCCTGTAAATGAACACATTATAGTAAAGGCACTTTACATTTAGTGGCTGCAAACTCTAGAGCTACTAGCCCATTTGTACAAAAAGCAATGCCACAATCCATGCAGTAAACTTTTGATTCAAAATCCCTAGGCTGTTCTTTTATGTAGGGTATGAATAGAAAACAAAGTAAACTGTGAACAGATAGATTTTCATTTGTATTCTATAACATACAGACTTAATCATAGATAGATAGATAGATTTATAAATTCATTTTTTGCAAGAGATCAGTCCCTTCTGCCAAAGGCCTCACACCTTTTTTGTGCATTTGTGGGCAAGTAAACTCTAACATGTTGCCAAAGTGCAGAAAAATCTAAACCTAAGCTGTATCTGTGTTGGGAACAGAGTAAAGAAAACATAGCAACTGGGTTGAGGTGTGGACCAGTGCAGCAGTTTCGCAGTCTCTCGTTAGATCAATTTGACACTGTTCTTTTCATCTTTTTTTTTCAGCAAAAGGTGAGAACCGTTATGGTCAGACTTGTGTCCATGTAAGATGTTCCAGCTGTAAAACTGCAAAAACAAACAAACAAAAAAACTCAACTGGAGGAATGAAAAGAAAAATGGGCAGGTCTCTGTGTGATGGGTAACAGCTGTAAGACAAAGTAAAAAAAGTTATTTTATATGCTGGAAATCAGTTTTTTGTTACACAAGTCACACTATCCTGAAAACTAAATATACTCATAGGCAAGAAAAACAAACTGGTGTGCATGGATATATTTGTAAGCTGTAATGATGGATAGCAATACACAAAAAAAGGAAAATGAATAACCATGATCCGTAGTGAATAAACCAACTGATTATGAGACTTGCGGCAACTCTGTGAATAATCTCCTCTGAAATCAGCTGGTGGTGGTCACATTTGAAAAGTTGCAATTTGAAGAGACTCGGTTCATATTCAACACGGGGAACCTCGAGCAATCATGGGGAAGAAGCATTTCACCACTGGGAACAAACAGGATGATGAACACAGCTCTGAGGTCTCTGCAGGAAAACCAGCAGCCTGCACGTTCAGATATTTTCACTGAGTGGCAGCATGGACGTCTACAAGGGCCTAGCCATAATAAATAAAACTCCTGTCACTATTCAACCTAACAGCCGTGTCCTGGGGTGAAGAAGAGGAGTCAGGAGAGTTGCTCAGTGGGGACATAGCCATTGATTTCTGAGTGCCTTCACAGATTCTTTCCTCAATGAGATGAACACATCCAGCAAGGCCACAAGTGATGGTTAGGAAAGGAGGAGGAGAGAGGACACCATGACCAGGGTCTTGGGAAATCAGGCTATAATTACAAGGCTGGAGAAGCCATGCACAGATGGCAACCAGGAGAGATGAAGGGGTGGAAAAGAGAGAAAAAGTTCAAATAAGAAAGGAAGGAAAGCCAGGTTGAATTTGAAATCAAAGAGAAATGACAGTGAGAAGAGAGAAAATGAATAGTTGCTTCAGTTGGAAATCAGTGGAAAGAGGAAGAAAACGAAAAACGAGAAAGGTTACATGACAAAGAGGGATGATTTATGAAAGATGATGAGATAAATTGAGGAATGAAAAGCGATGAAAAAATGAATGAAAATTAATACTCAGTGGGGGGAAAAAAACAAAAAGGGAAGATGGAAAAAGAAAAACTGGTACCGGGATGGATAAGGAAGGAACAGAGGAGATACAATTGAACAAAGGGCAGAAAAACTGAAAGAGAAATATAAATTAGAGAGAAATGGAAACCTAGAGTAGAGATGAGATAAGAAGAGGAAAATGGAAGAGAAAAGGAGTAGTATGAGTGAAAAGTGAGGGGAGTTGTTGGAGCTGGGAGAAGTTGACATTGCTGCATCTGACATGTTGACCTCAGCAGGCTAAAACTGGGCTGTGCTGTTACACTTTAAAACAGAGAAAACCTAAACTAAACCAAACAGACAAAAAGAAAACAAAGAAAACATGTAATCATGTCTCTAAATTCAAACAGATTACTATACAATGAATATGCCACATTTCCTTTGTTACATCCAGTATCTGAAACCAAAGAAACTGACATGTAATGAAGTCATGCACATACTGTAACTTACAAAATTGCTAAAATTGCTAAAATTATTGATGTCACATTTGCATCTAAGTATGATGAAATCATTAATTGAATATGTTGAAATATCTTTTAGTTACAGTTTGGTTTTGTTTGTTTTTTACAATTTTTCACACTAAAATGAAAATTTTCCACACAATTGACACATTTTTGCACACAGGAAGCAAAATATCTCCCCAGAGTTGCACAACAAGAAGGACACGGGACTCAACTCAGACAGAGATAAGGATTGTGAGTCTATTCCTTTCTCATTACGGGCTTGTAGTGACTACACTAATTAACAAATTGGATAACCACATCCACCAGGTGTGGAGACACACATGTAAGCATTATTGAAAACACAACAATTAGGAAGGTGTTAAGTGCTATAAAAGCCAGTAGGTGAGTTTAGGTGTGGTTTTTGGTTAATTGTTTTTGTCTAATTGTGGATTTTAACAAAAGAAAAACATGGCAAATGTTCAAATATGTGCAAATACTTGTCATAAAAAGCTACAGTGTCTCACTTTTAATATTTAAAATAGTTTCTATGTTCTATTGTAAATAATATATTTGTTTATAAGAGTTGCTAATCAATATCCTAAATAATTTTTGTCCCATTTTACAGTGTTCCCACTCCTTTAGTGTTTAAGACAAAAAAGTCATTAAAAAATTCTAAAAGTATAAAGTTTTTCCTGTTTGCCACTATTCTGTAAATATGATTAATTGATCACTCAGCATAAATAATTTGTTTTTTTGTTAATTTTTTTTTATTTTGTGACTATTATTCCTTCTGTGAGTCATAGGCAAATACTTCATATTTTATCCACTGTGATTTTTTTCCAGTTTGTCTTTGTTCTGCTTTACCTCTTGTCTTCTCGTTGTGTAGAATATATCAAATGCATCAGAGAATACATTAAAATACAACTAAAGTTTATGTGCACCATCTGAATACATCACTGTAAAGTATATGAAAGGGTGAAGAAGATCAGGAGACACCATCAAGAAATAAGTTGAGTTTAAAGTGAGAGCAGGTAAGTAGTACTGATGATGTAACATCATTATATCTATGCTTTTGCAGTCACGTTTTAGATAGATGGCTCAGCAGCAATATTCATTGTACATGACACATTTCCAAACTGCAGACGTGTCACTGCAGAGTTCATCTCATAAAGTTCAGTTCAGACGTCTCTCTCCTCTGACAGGAAGAATAAACGTTGAGTGAAAGCACTGGACAGATCAAAGCCCATCTTCCTATACTTGATGATACGCCCACTCCCACCTCTCCCCGCGGACGGGTGACCCGCCTGCCGACGTGACTCTAATCTCCTCAATATGTCTGACTTCTCCACACTATGTCAGCTCTAATTGGCCATTACAGCAGCCGGGTGTCAAGGCCCTAACCGTAGTTTGTGCTGAACCTTTAGCCTTGCTGATTAGCCAACATTAGCCTTGTCACTGAAATCGGTAGATGGATCTTTTTTTTTTATAGTATGGGGTTCCCGTGTGTCATTGCCTTTACGTGGGAGGAGTATGATAGAGAGCAGACCTTTCTGCACTTCAACCACTGACGTCCTACACTGCGGACAAGGCAGTGAATGTGAAATAGATTTGTGATGGGTCTTACTATATATTTTCTCAAGCAACGCAGTGTAAATTATTCTGTTAGTATACATATGATACACATGTCATTACCATAGGCATACACAATGGTAAACCAATTATAAATGAGCATTTTGTAACATTTTGTAACATTTTGTTCAATCGGAAATCTAAGTACTGGAGGGAGTACAGGAAGCAAAACTTATACTATTGGGTCAAGCCAGACCAAGATTTGACTTGGAGATCATTTTTGTCATTGAGAAGCTCTGGTATAAAGCTGTATGAGTGTCAGCAGCACACAACCCCAGCAGGTCATTTGGAAATATTTATGAGTAATTCTAAATTAAACATGGGTATGAGTATCAGTATGTGTGGTCTGTATATGTTTTAACCCTGTAATGCCCTGGTGACCTATTAGGATGTACTCTGCCTGTCGCTCAGTGGTCACTCATCGGTTGCACTTGTGACTTTGAGCAGGATAAACTGGCTATAGAGAATGAATGACTGGATGGTTGGTTGCTAAATTGCAAAAGTACTCTGCCAATGACCGAAAGGACCACAGTGAAGGCTGACACATTATTTCTCTGTGTGTAATAGCCAAAACCGTATTTGTGAATTTAATAACATATTCACCCAAATTTCTCCAGATTCACAGTGCTCTGGTCATATCTACTAGCATGTCACTTAAAGCTAAACTACATAACCAATGTACATTTTAGGATTATAGCCTATTAAACTGAAACATGGTGTTTGGATTTAAAGGAGTTTGATTTTGCTACGAGTCAGTGGAAATATACTGACATTTCTTTTTCTTCTTTTTTCATTTCTAGATGGATTAAATATCCATTTCTTAACTTTTGCCCTTTATTCAGTGATATGCCCCCTATGAGCTAATTTAGCATCAATATTGCATCCTACCTGTTCTGTGAGCTCTCTCTAGACAGTAAAAAAACAGTCTTATCTTGACTCTTGTCCTCTCTCTTATTCCGTCTCTGGCTCTCTTTTGTTTCCTCCCTTCATCCAATAATGTCTTCTGATATTTCTTTGCTGAATCCACCATGGTGCACGTTCAAAATGGTCGGTTTGTTTACAACCGCTTGCTAGCGTATGACGCATGCGCAAAGCAAAACTCAGCACGCATGCGTCGACAGCGACGGCTCCAGAAATGCACATAATCGATCTCACTGTGCCATCAAACGAGTTCGGAAAACTGAGTTTTAAGGTTGAAAAGTTAAGGAACGGGTCTTTAATTTCTCGTTGACATCTTTAGGTGTCAGGCCCCTCTCCTGTGGAACAAGTGTCCAATCAATGTCCAGGATGCAGACTCTATTTCTATTTTTTTTACTTTAAACTGACATCCCCAGCTTGGCTCTGAGCCTAGCTGATGTCTCTGCAGCATTTTTATGATCAGTGAGCTTCGTTCTACATTTTATCATACATAGTTTTATTCATTCATTCATTCATTTTCTGTGCCGCTTAAACCAATTCAGGGTCGCGGGTGGGCTGAAGCCTATCCCAGCAATTAACACGCAAGAGGCAGGGAAATTTTATTTATTATTTTATTTAATTTTTTCAATGTGCTTGCAATCTACTACGTTATTTATTCTATTAACTAACAAATTTTATTGTCATTGTTGACTTTTTGCTGTTGTTTGGACTATTGTAATATTAATTGTAATTTTAAATCAGATTTTTTTGTGAAGCACTTTGAGTTGCAGTTGTGCTTGAAAGGTGCTATTTTCTAATTGTAAAAAAAAAGGGAAGAGAAACAGCCATTTCAAAAAAAGTCATATAACTAAAATGTGTTTATTTTATAGTAAAGCCAAAATGCAGTAATATAAATATAATAAGATAAAACTCATGAGTTTAAAAAAAAAAGAGAGAGGATAAAAAAACACAGGCTGGAGTATAAGCAGGGAGGGATATTAGTGGACTGAGTGCTGGCATATTTTACTCCATTCTGGGCACCAGAGGAAGTGAGCTGACTTTGGTCCATGTATGACGTCCAAATTTGACTTGCTTCTCTTGCCGCAGACTTACATGTGTTTGACATGGGAATATGTTTCAGTTGGCAGTCTTTGCCTTGCTGCTCGAGTCCTCACTAAGACCAGGAAAGTGGATCATATAACACCAGTCCTCAGATCTTTGCACTGGCTTCCTGTTTGTCAAA
>JAOXYM010000018.1:21885283-21916845 GCA_028567055.1 Leptatherina wallacei
TTCATTTTATTTACTTGTTCTGTTTTAATAAACCTTTTTATATATTTTTCCAACTCATCCAGACTTGAATAATTTTTCATCCACGACAGGCCTGATAACTGAAGGCCTATCTCACTACTTACCACAAGCGAACAGTCAGACAGTCTGCTCTGTTGGAAAACTTGAAACTATGAGATCTTTGGTAATTAAGAGGTTTATATGCATATCATTTTTTTTTTATATCTATTCTGGATATAATTGGGAGTCAATTAAGAGAAGGTAAAATTGGAAAAATTTGATCTCTCCTGCTAATTCTCACCTGAATCTTTACTGCAGTATTTTGGATCAGCTGGAGCTTTTTGGGTCGCAATCAACACATGAGAGCTGTTGCATTTACAAAGTTTGGGGGCCCAAGACTAATCCAGCCATTGTGGCCTCCACTTCCCTAATTTTTCATGATTTTTCAAACCTAATCTATCAAATAAATAAGGAGGCCCTTCAGCCCCAAAATGTTTACATGACAGATGATTTGCAATCAGGAACACCCACATCTCTGTGGCTGGCGCAGTCACAGGCACCTTACACTGTACACCCTGGTTAGGGTAGCAACTTATTCTTTTTAGCACTATCAAATAAACTGTTTTTCAGCCATGACTTACAAGATCAAGGTTTGCCAGATGGTTCATAATTACAGTTAATCTTCTCAAAATTTCCTTCCAGCTGTTTGCTTCAAGAATAACAAGTTCTTGGTCCATTTTATCTATAAGTGGATATTTGAGATTGTGCCAGATATCCCTGTTAGTGATTTATGCATCACTCTATCGCTCTGAAGTGGGCTGAAAGATTTTTTTCCTCTTCAATTTCTGACACTCCCCCCACTTAGTCCTTTTTTTCCCTTGTTTGTGATTAAAACAGTTTTTTTTTTTTTTAAACTGTGCATTGTCTTGAACATGCTTTCTATGCACTACTGATCATCACTCTTTCAGTTATTATGGGTTGTTAATAAGGGAGCACCAATATCCTCTGCTGTTTATCATTATAACGCTGTTTTTAAGAAACAAAGTTATCAGGCAAAAATTTTAATCATAATTCCTGCACTAAGTTGATTAATAAATTATACTGAGGCTTTTGATAGCTTGAGGCCCAAGGGCGGTGCCAACCTTTGCCTAATTGTAAAATCCACCTCTGTGTCAGAGCTCCACAAGTCTAACAAGATGACAAATAAAGCAAGGCATGACTACCTGGGCTGTAAATGGAATAAAAGTACATTGTGACTATGAAAATGTTTTCATTGGACAAGGACAGCAGTTAGACAGTGCTTTGTTTCTGTATGGGTTAATATGGTTGTTTGTTTGAAAAATCAGGTTAATTCCAAAGAGTATTCACTCTTTAAAAAACCAATGTATATGATGAAAATGGACTAAAAAGGATGGTTATTTGCAAACAAAGCAATAAAATTATCTGTAAAGGGCCAAAATAGTGCATTATAAAATTCTATGCTTTTCTTTTTTGATTAAAATGAGTACACTAAAAGCACACTTGAAGAAATGTAGATTATGATAAAGCAGAGAATTTGTGATTATATTACACAATTCGGTCCGGGGGGTCTTGTATGCCTTTGAGTTTGAAAAGGGGCTGTAGTGTACATTAATGCAGCTCTTGCTTCCAAAAGCGGACTATCAATAGGGAGGGAATTGGATTTTTTTTTAAAACTGATTTTTGAGTCGATGTAATCTAGAACTCTATCCTTGAAAATAGATGGACAATTCTAATCATTACATTTTCTCCACATGGGTTAAATGACAGAATGAAATTGATCTGTTTGATAATTCGACTTGATTGAGGTAAATGTAAAAAAAACTAATCATTGATCATCTCTTAAGGGCGTTCAGCTACACACCTCTGCTGCCGAGGTGAAACAAAAAAATAAATAAAATACACATTTGCTGTTCTTGTGTTATGGATTCATGTTGGTTGAGTCACGGGGCATTTGAGTGTGAAAAGGTGCCACAGATGTGTGTTGATGTGTGTGTGTAGGCTGTAGCAAATTCCCATTGGAGAGCTATGAACAGAATATTTTCCTCATTGCTTTGCCTGCTGTCTAGCACCGAATACATACGCATAAATACATAAAATACCACACACATGCACCTTAAAATGTGTTTGCAGACCCTAAAAAAGAGCACATCATTTGATTTAAAAAGTTGGAATTGAACACATACACACCTGCTGCTTCTTGCAGTTACTGATGCTCGTACAAAACAAAAGTCGACAACATTAACTGTCACCCGCAGTGACAACAGCAGGGTAAAGTAACACTCCAGAATAAAGCATGCATACATTAAACCTGGAAGCACTTACCCCAGCCACATTCTGATTGTCTTTCCACCCACCACGCTAATGTCTCATGGCTCATAATAACACACCACTTTCCCTCACTTAGATACAAACACACTAAACTGAAACTATCACAATTATGCTTTAAGAGCCATCATATGTCAGAACAAAGGCAGTTTTAAATCTTGGCTGAAAGACAGCAACATATTATATAGCACGTCAGTAAACTGATCCATCATTCAGCTGTGCCTAAACACACATTTTAAACAGTTAATGAGTTTATTTTACAGAGTTGTCCATGTGAGGCCGTTCAAGTGGCTTCAACCCTGGTACATTCTTTAAAAAGAGAAATATAGCCTGTAAACACCTGCTGACTTAACAGTGAATTATCCCCAAACTGCATTATGGTTTAGTTGCGACATATAGCCCAAGAGGCTGTTTCTTAAAGAGTGCCCTCAGCAGAAGTTAAGAACAGAAAATAAACATTATCACAACAAAGAAAATCCTCGAGGGGAGGCCGACTCCTGCTTTCATACTACAGCACTCATGGACACAAGTGTAGTAGTGGATACAAATCCAATTCAGTGTTTTTAAAGAAGAGAAAGATGGGCACGGTAACAGCGAAGTGTAGTTATCTCTGGGGAAGAACACTTTTGTCTATAGCCGTGGCCATTGTTGCTGACACTGACAAAGTCTGAAGCAGAGATTATGGGAACACTGCATTAAATAGATTACATCCACCTCATCCAAAGCAATTAGATAACACTTTTTGAAGCTTTACTCTGGCTCTGAAGCTTGTATCTTGCTAGTTTGCAGAAGATGGGAGCTACTCATCCTAAATAAACAACCTTCTAGTAGTGGAAAAAAGATATGTTGTAGAAGTCCATATAAAAATGAAATCCAATGAAATGGAAAATGTTTTTTTAAATAAAAACAGTGATAATTAATTAGAAGATGATGATGATGATGCCTTGTTCTGGAGGATGATGGCTGCTGGCAGGAGACTTTCCGGTACCTTTCTGACTCAGACTGAACACATTGTTGTTTCTTCACTGTGATGTGTAGAAGATGCAGAGGTCCATTATTTTCAGCAGCTTGTGTAGCATTCTTTTCTGGACAATCATCTCCAGAGTTATCCCCAGCACAGAACCAGCTTTTTTTATCAGCTTGCTCAGCTCCTTTGAGTCTAGCTGGTTCTGATGCTGCAGCCCCAGCAGATGCTGCAAAGCTGATTGCACTTTCTACAACAGACTTATAAAAGATATGCAACATTTTGGTGAAGACAGTGAATCTAGATCATGTCATCTGTATTGTAAGTCTGAGGTGTACAGAAAGAAATGGGTATGCAAGTACAGGCCCTTGTGGTGCTCCTGTGCTGGTGACCACCATCTCACAAACTGTGGTCTGTTTGATTAGGTAGTCATAAATTCTGGTGGTTGTAGAGGCATCCACATGGAATTTATGGAGCTTCTCACATAACAGAGGAGAAAACCTGATCCTCAAAGTGCTGCCTTCCTGTTGCAGATGATAGTGGGCTCTAAGGCGTCTTCAACACCATTACCATATGCAAACTGTAATGGGTCCTGAAAGGTGTTCACTTGCTTATTGAGGTGAGCCAATAACAGTCTCTCAAGGACTTTCATGATGTGAGATGCTATGGCAACTGGTGTGAACGATGGAAGACTTCCGTTAGTCTGATCTCCCTTTAACATGAAGCCAGTCATCTTTTTCATTCCTGACCACACATCCCTCAGATTCTTCTGTTGGAGCTGACTTTCTGACTTTTTTCTGTAGTGTATGTAATATAATATACTACAGAATGAAAATGGTCTGACTTTTTGCTTTATTTGCTACCTCAATAAATGTTTTCTTTTAAAGTATGCTCTCAATAGCTAATTTAAGGCCTTTTAAAAGGACCTATAGTCATGTAGAGCCGTTTTCTAAGCCACCCTTCACTAATAATGCCTAGTTTCAAAGAAGCATTATTGTAATAGGTGTTGAAATGCAAGACATAATAAAAAGGAAAGTCCACAAATCAGTGGGTGTAAGATGACTGTGCCCATCTTTTCATACAATCTATGAGCTAAATAATTTTCTTGAGATTTAATCTACATTATAACCAGGACCAGCAGCAGCCCAAGGAACATCATAATCTGGCCCTTGGAAGTCTCAAATTAAAAATAAAATCAAGTCGGACTGATGATAAATATCAGAAGAGAAAACTGGCCAACAGTGGGCATTTGAATATTTAATTGAGTTTGTTCACAGGCATTACCATGTCTGATATGCCAAGACATTATCACTGTGTTCAAGGGGTGAAAGATCACGATAGATTTTTTTCCAGTAAGCAACACTTTTGTTGTCAATGAAAATAGAACAAAAAGCCCTGAAACTATCTTCCAACAAATGTTCCAAAAAGCAGTGAGCCATCCACAGATAGCATGCATGTTACAATTTAATTCAGTGTGTGGTTCTTTGATTGCTTCAACCAAGTCATTGACAATGATCACTTATCTGTTTGCTTGGTTCAACTATGATACACATATTTAAGGATGAATACCTCTACACACAGCCTCATAACCTTTTTATATCTAACATGAGATCTTTAGTAATTTCAGCATTTGTTTTCTTTATTAATTCAACTTTATTGCCAAAAGTCATCTCAGTCTCGATCTAATGCCAGAATAACAGTTCACTACTACTTACCACAACTTTCTAATGTCACACAATATTTTACTCAAACAGTCTGAAATGTGGTTTGAATCCAGAAGAAATATTACTCTATGTTTTATGAGTTAAGACCATCTCAAGTCAAAGTTTAAGGCATTTTAATTAATGTTTTCTGTATACATAATAACATATTTTTAACTAGTTTGATTCAAAACCTCATAAACCTGGGCACAAAAAGTTTGGGAGCAACATATAATGCCCTAACGTGCTTACACTGGACACATGTCAACATCCTTAGCGGTGAAAATCTAATAGTCCTCAGTGGCGTGAAACTGCAACACACTGGTCTTTCACCTACACAAACCAGCTGCCCAATCTGACAGGATGAAAGCAAATTTAAGCTGATGAAAGAATTACCAAGAGTCAGGCTCTCCTGTTTCCTACTCAACAAAACAATTAATAAACAGTTTGGCCGCAAATTGGACCACATGGGATGTTTTAGGATGTGAGCTCTTTTCGTCTGATGAATAATTTATCGCGTGGAAGTGTCAACTTCCACCCTGCTCTCGTTACGAGTGTGAATTTGTATGTGTTTCTGCATAGACATGAGTCTATGCTGATATTCAACTGTTGACACATAGCGAACTTGTAGCTCTGAGAATTGGGTATTTACTCAGTCAGTACACATGTACTTCAGTCAGTCACAACATCAAAATCAACTGCCTTGTATAGTGTTGGTCCCTCTTGTGCCACATGGACATGATGTTCTGGGGCTTGCTGCTTATGTATCGCAATGGGACTTTGACAGCAGATTGTTTTCATGTTACAAAGTGGGGCCTTCGTGGATTAGACTTGTTGCAGAACATCCTGTGCATGCAAGGCACGGTTAAGATTTAGAGAGTTTGGAACTTTGCAGCTTAGGGTCCCTCTTGTATTTCACAACCCATTCTGCAGGAAACTGCTGTGATCAGGGAGTATGCTGTAATGATGAGGTGTTGAGTCTGCAACGTTTATGTGGGTGGCACATGTCAAAGTAATGTCTACCTTAGTGTTAGGAACAACAATTTCCCTGCAGGGAATTGCATCATAATGAGGCAATCAGTGTTATTCACTTTACCAGGAAATGTTTTACAAGTTATGAATGATTGCTGTACATACACATATTCATGTAAACCTGTGTGTGTACCTGCATACATACGTGACAGTTCTCTGTGTTAGTTTACGACTCTGAGTCAAAGGGGACGATGACGGGTGAGGAGGTATTGTCGACAATCGTGGAGGTGGTGGTGTGTGTTTGTGTGTGTGATTGAGGGGGTGAGGGGGAGATGGAATGATGGATGAAGAGATGGATGGAAGGATTATCGGGGATCAACCCCCAACTGTCGATTTTATGTCAAGCCCAGTGCCTCTCAGCTTCAGGCACCGGAGTGCTGATGACTTCCAGGTTACGGTGCATGAATGCATGTGCTGGTGTGTTTATGTGCATTTCACCTGATAGTGAAAATGAGAAATGGTTGCAGGAAAGGAGGAAGAAGAAGATGGGAAATGTCGGGTGGAAATAAAAAGACTAAAAAGCACAGAAGGTGAGTGACTAGATATGAGGTACAGAAGAGGGTTGATAGATTTGTCGAAGAAGGATGGTTGGAGATGATTTGGGAACGAGTGGCAAGGTTGATGGGTAAAAGAAAATGAGCTAATAATGAGCGTGACCAATGAGAGGAAGACAAGTAAGAATTATATATCAGGAGAAGAGATGACAGATAGAGAAAACTGAGTAAAAATCAGCAGAAATGGAAGGAAAAGAGCAACACCCCCCTATCCTATCTGCAACCCCCCCCCCAAACCCCCGCAAAACACACACTCAGTCACACATTAACACACACTCACCCATATGCTTCTGCTCTCTGAAGGGGAGCCATAAAACGAAACTGCCAATTGTAGTCTCGGCACAGTTGCAGAAAAGCCGGCTGAAAGCTGGAGGAGGTAGTAGTAAAAGACAGAGCAGAGCAGATCACAGCAGCAGCCCCTCAACCAAGCAAGCAGAACCCCGGCACACACGTCTGCACCGGTGGAGGAAGAAGAGAGAAGACGGGGGAAAAAAGAAAAAAAAAGGAGGTGCAACAGACACCAGCAAGAAACTCTACAAGATTAAAAATCCCAGATTTACTCCCAATCCACCTGAGACGAACTCTCAGCTGTTGATATTTAAACACACACACCGACGCGCTCACACAGCTCCCTCAGTAAGAGCTGTCGCAATGACACCATCAGCTGCAAAGGCTCCTCGGGCGGATGGTGCGAGAGGAGGAATGAACACAAGGACCTCCAGCACCTCCTTCCCCCCTCCTCCTCCTTGTTCTTCCTGTTCTACCTCCTGCTGCTGTTGCCTTGCTTTATCCAACTCCTCAGTCACACAGACAGACAGAGATGAAGATCCTTTTCTTCCTCCTGCTTTTTCTTTTTTTTGATCCCGGTTGATTATCCCTGCTCTGTGCTGCTGCGAAGTCTCTCCTCTTTCTGTGTCCTTCAGTGTCGGACTGACTGGCTGCTGCTCCACAGCGCAGAGAAGCTGGACTGCATTCAGCTCCCTCCCTCTCTCCCCTCTACTCCAGCCCCCCACCCCCCTCTTCTCTCCTCTGCTGCTGAATGTGTCTCCATACCTCCTTGGCTCCATCCTTCAATTCAGTCTAACCTCTTTCAGACTTTCACTCTCGGTCTAAGCTGGATTTAGAATCCACAGGTTCGGATTTAGGTTAGGAGGTGGCTTTTGGTTTGTAGTTGAGCATCAGATTTCACTTGCTTATGTAAAATCTGCAACACAAAATGCATGTAATATCTGTAATCAGGCTGTAGCATATCTAACACTTCTAAGTGGTAAATCTTTGGGATACAGAATGGCAGTGAGCTGCACTAAAGCTGTAAACATGAACCACAATGTCCACAGCTGCCCTTTTAACCTTACATTGTAAAGATATAAAGCACCTTGAATTGTCCTGTACATGAAATGTGCTTTATAGACAAACCTGCCCTGCCTTGCCTACATTAGATGTAAGGAGACTATATCTGATGATCTGATGTATTCATACACGCACATAAGCAGGGTTCTAAATAAATGTTTGATCACCAGCTAATGTGGCTGGTAGACTCCAATTCATTTTCCAGGGAAATAAACCAGATTAAAAGTGCAACTGAATGCATTTAAATCATATGTGTTTCTTTAAAAACAACATTATCTCAATATTTTCTTTTCCAGTGTAGAGCAAAGTAACTTTTGCTTTTAACATATTTGGTATGATCTACTTTAAAGTGGCACTACTCTAGCAGATTTTCACACTTTGGTGAAGGCTAATTCAGCACCTGTCTTTCATTTACCTTTATATAACCAGGTGAGTCCCATTGAGATTAACATCACTTTCACAAGGGAGCCCTGGGCAATTTGGCAGCAACAATAGTTAAAACAATACAATACAACACAAAAATATAATATATAATTTTTAAAAAGACATAAATATATGACACACATGCAGTACACAACTCAACTAAAACAGTTACAGACTTTTGTTTTTACAGAATTTAACAAACATTTATTTTGTCTTTCATCCTGTTTCTTCTCTGAATTCTCTCCAGCCAGTAAAAGTCAGTCTGATGTTGACTCTCATCCAGGGGCGTTCCTGGCTTGTGTTTGGGCTTGTGAATGCCCTGCCTCGGTACACAATCAGATGTGCATGTGAGCATGAACACACCTGAAGAGTCCTACAAAAGAGGCTTAGAGCCCAGACTCCACTGGGATGATACCAGTGGAGTCTGGTGTGGCTGTGAGAGGATATAGATGGCTCCTCATTCCAGTTGGAGGCAGAAGGAGCTCCAAATATTTCAGCAGTTTCCTTTTACTTTACTTTCCTCCAGAATCCCATTGAATATGTATCAGTTACCCAACTGAAATAAAAATGCAATTATGCACGTTTCATTGAACTTTCAGAATTCACAACAGTCAACAGTTAACGGTTAACAGAACAACACACTCCAGACGATTCAAAGGAAGTCTCCAGAAATGCACACAATAGATGTCACTGTGCCGTCAAACCAGTCCGGAACGTGGTGTTTTAAGGTAAAAAAACGTATGGAGTGTGTTTTTAAATATAGAATTATAGTCATTATTGCCTTTAGAATAATGTTTTTTGGGAGGTGGGGTAATGCACTATAGATCCCTGTGGCGCTTTGTCCTTAATGACATTGTTGTTTACATAACTTTTACGTTTGTAATTTAAGCAGTTTTGAAACCAGTACTTCCACACTTTTACTGGAGCAAAAACCTTGAGGTGATACTTCCACTTCTACAGAAGTCTTTGTAAACCCTAGTATCTCTACTTCTACCTGAGTAATGAACGTAAATACTTTTGACACCTCTGATTACACAACGTCAGTGCATATTAGATGTTATTTAGATCAGATTAGTACAGACCCATGTGTAGCATTGAAAATTCTCTTTTTTCTGAGCACATGACTTTGATGTTAAAGTTAATCAAATATCTGGAGGGATATGTGAGCTGAACTTGTTATGTCACAAACATAAATTAACAGGGCAGAGTTAATTAGATGACAGGATGTCTCAGATAAAAGCAGTTGCTAGTTCAGGAAGACTAAAAAATGATTACAGCAGTCTTGTTAATAAGTAGCATCATAGCAAGAGAATAGAAAACCTTAACTTGTGTAAGGCTGTTTCATTACATGCATGGTGCTCATAGAGATTATATATCTGTAGTCAATTGCTCATCTTCCTCTTTCCTTCCTTCATTTTCTATTCTGATCACCTGATTGATTCTTGAACATTTTATTGTCCAGCTCTGTTTGTCAATCAACTTGAGAATCAAAACATGACAATCCCGCAACACCAGCAACTCAGTGCCGAGACGACGTCACATAAATTAATGAAAAATTCCACAGAACCTAATAATAATACATGAATCTGCCTCTACAGATATAAAAAGCAAAACCTTATGAGGGAAATACACTTTACTTGGAAGCAGTTGTTTGATTGACCTTAATTACACTGGTAAAATCCAGAGGTGATTTCAACTCCTCCGCCCTTCTCCCAGCACAACTTCCAGTCAATTTCTCGCTCATGGGGGCATCCACTCTACTAAAATGGCATGGGAATGAGTGATAGTTTGGAAAACAGGTTGGGGGAAATGATAGATTTATTTATTTTTTTCCTCCTTTCGCTTTTGCGCCTTCACACAGATTGTGCCCTGGGCACTTTTCCACTTTGCCCATAGCAAAAACCGCCTCTGCTCTTGTCTCATCTGCTGCTTTGTCACTTTCTCTTTTTCTTTTCCTTGCTCCTTCCAATAATGCTAAATGAGTCATGGTGCACGTTCAAAGCTGCCAGTGTGTTGATATCCAGTGGCTGGCATATGACACAATGCTGCTAAGCAAAAAGCAGCTGCCACATGATGCCTTGAACTGGACAAAAGAAGTTGTCAAGTGGTTATCCCTGTTTCTTAGACTAGGGATGCTGCAGGGCAACGACTGCTCTGGGAATGTGTATGATGAACGTCACTGTACCATCAAAAACAAGTCAGAAGCATTGAGTTTCAAGGTTAGAAACATATGTAATGTCGCTTTAAACTTTCGTTTAGGAGATTTCTTACATTTCTTAAATATTTAAATGGTCTTACATCCGCTTTCATCATTGACATTCTCAACTACTTCCTTTTTCTTGTAACCAGCCTCGTTATTTACACCACCGCCACATATTTTGTTTCTGTTCTACACATCACTTTGTCTAAATTTTACTCCTCATTCAGGTGCACTTTATTTAGGCAGGTAGGCATGTATGTAAACAACACCATGTACACTAACGTTGGCACACAGCCAATGGATGGATGAGAAATCATTGAAGGGAAATGTGGCTATAGCACTGTCAGGACAAATAACTTAAATTATTTTATCCATTGATCACCTGCCAAATTGGCCAGAAGGTTTTCATTTATAGTCACCAAAAAGACTTTCAACCTTGCATTTAATGAATTGGCAGGTGTTTATTTAGAACTTTGCACATGATATTAGTTATCTTAACTGGAATCAAAATGCTTTATGTTTGGGTGTATTTTCAATATCAGTGAAAGAGATGAGAGGAAAGCAATGTACAAATAAGAGTTTGAGGGAGAATTAATTTAACACACATATACTTGAATTGCTTGCTCCCAACAAGAACCACAAAGTTCACATGAAATCTGGTCTGGCTGATTTGGACATTTGCATTTTATTCTACCAGCCTCTCAGAATTATTTCTGCAGAGTTTAAACAATATGATTCTCAGAACTGGAGTTTTGCACATTTTTGTCATTGGATAAAATGTTTTAAAACTGGATGCACCTTATTCTGTCTTGCAATTTGCCTTTGGTTACTAGTTTATTTTGTTGAGTAATTTATCTTTTGTTAGTTTACGTTTATGAGCTCTGCACTGCAAATATTATATAATTGTCATACATGTGCAGTAAATAATAATATTCTATGGTATAATTTTCACCATCAAATAACTTCTTTGTACACACATGCTTTGTTTGCCATGTTATTATTTAAAGCTTTTGAGGTCCTTTATCAAAGACTCTGCATGCTTTACAAATGACCCCTTGGGGACAAATAAAGTGTTTTGATTCAAACTGACTCAAGACACAACATGTGCATTGCTTATGTTGTCAGGAAGCTGTTTAGACATTTGGTGATTATTTTCTTAATTTCACTATTCTATTCTACTAGACATCAAATAATAAAAAATAAAAAAGCAACACTATTAATGGCTACTGCAAATATCTTTGTTTGCTTGACTACAACTCTAAAAACCATAAAAATGTTAGAATAAAGATTGTTATTAATCATTTTCTTTGAAAAGGGGTCCTTGGCAAAAACATGTCCCCATGTGGTATTTGTCCAAACTTAAACTTAACAGTGACCAAAACAAAACCAATATGTTTTGACGATAGTAAACAACAGCAGCATTACAACGGAAACTTGGAGATACGTTTAAGTATAGATGGAAATTTCGTCACACAGAATGTGGAACACCCGAAAAGTGGAAACTTCTTAAAAATAGCACCATCTCCAGAAACTAATGAAATGTTTGGCCTGCCAAAGGGTCATGTTTAGGCTCAATCCTGCCATCAGGTCGGTTTAAGCTTAAACAGTAAATGAATGAAACTCCCCAAACAGACATTTTTTTTTAGATAATCAAACCAGATGCAATTAGAACTGAAACTATATATGCCAGTTTTAAGTTATGATGCCAAAACAGACTGAAACAATGTTTTCATACACAATGAAAATGATAAAGCTGGTGTTGGCAATACACTGAGACATGGGGCAATGAATAATGTCCAGGATTTTAGCAAAGGTCTCACAAACATATTCAATTTTTAAAAAGTCCATGTGCTGTGATTGCACTTCTGGATACAGAGCTGCCCTGATGGGACCTCTGACCGAGGAATATTCTCCTTATGATTTCAAACCTAGGAAATAATTTAGTGTATCTTTATGAGAAATTAAGCATTTCTGGGATAGAAATTCTGAAATCAGAGACTACCATAGTGAAGAGCATCACTGTCTAAAGCTGTAAACACTATTTGGTAAACTGTATTGATCACACTCTTGTGTGCAGTTTCCCTCAAGGCAGCATAGAGCTGTGTTTAATTTGTCTCGCATTCCCAAACACATAATTTGCATTGGGAGTGTACGATCTGTCTTCCAGGTTTCCCAGCCCCCACAGCTCTTAGCTGAAACACATGAAAACACAAACCCACTGAAGAAAATTGTTGGTTGTGAATGGAGCATTTAAACCTGTTTCACTGTCATGGTTAAAACAGTGTAAACAAAGGAAAACTGCAATTACCTTATTTCTTCAAATAAACACCAATATTCAATTAAAAGTTAGGAATATTATGACGGCCAGGGGCCAGAGACATGAACAGGACTCCATACTTTAGTCAAGACAAATAAAGACTGGCCTGTATTACATACAAGGCAAGGACAGGGGAGGAGATAGAGAGGGATAGAAAAAACATACCTGACATTGCAGTGTGCATACCAAATATAAAAATGAATGTTTATTCCATCTTTATCTAATAAATTAATGAAATAATCATCTTGTTTTAAATACTTTGGCTACGTTTCTGCTTTCGTAAAGTCGGTGTGTTTTTCCATATGGTATGCATACTCATCTTTCACAATGGGAAAAACCTGCTAAGAACAAGAGAGTTTCTGTCCAATTAAATTCAGAAGGGATTTTAATTCATTACAGGAATGCAAGAATAATTAAGTGTGTAGTAACAGCTTGACGAGCAAACAGCTCGTTAGCTTGTTCACAGCTTTGTTTATCCAGCTTCCTGATGCACAGGGTGACGTTTATCCAGAGTTCCTTGCAAAAGTTAATCTTATTCAACAGAATTAAGGTTCATTTTGAGGGGTGGAGTTTTGCATACTTACAGGACATTACTGGGATTTAATTAATGGGCTTTTGGTTGAATTGCACATGAACCTATGGGTATGTCAAAATAAGATTCATGTATTAATTTGCACTGTTCTGCATTTCATTTTGAGGCATTAAGTAAGGCATTGCAGAATTCGATAAGTCATGCAAAAAAAAGAAAATTAGAACATCTAGTACAAGTCTGCCCCTCTATGACCTGGTACCGAGATGTTGAAGTAAATAATGGCTTCAGCCTCTATGTGAGGAAATACTGGATGTTAAGTGTGTTCTTTGGTCGTTTGGAACGTACACATAGGAGCTTTTACAGGCAAATGTGAGCTTGAAACAGCTCACAAAGTGGGTTTTATTTGTTATGGTCTTGGTTTTTATTAAATCTATTCATAAACTTCTACAGAAAAAAACTATACCTCTTTTAAGATGTATCAATATTAACGGGTTCATTGATCCCTTAAGGCTTCTGCATGCCGTCTTTTAAGATATTGCTTATGATTTCTTCAGATGTGCCTGCAAAAGTGACAGCAATAAACATAATGTGCACATGTCATATATGTCATTCACACAAGACTGGAAAGTTAATCAAGTGTAGAAATAAAGCCATTATAGCTGAAGTTTCCAAACAAAATCTACTGCTGTGAAACTTTATATGTTGGTATAAAACATTGCACTTGTGGATGGAAGCTTTTCTTCCATGTCTCAGTTGGTTAAATACAAAACTCTGAGAAGTTATTCAGAAGCATTTAATTGCAAAACAGTAATTAATTTATCAGCTTGAGAAATATAGTTTGTTTTTATTCCACCTGAGGAAAAGATTTTTACTGATGTATAAGAATACAATTTAAACTCCTGAAAGCCCCTTCTTGAATAACAATTTCTCATAACAACTGATCGTTTTGTGGTATACAAATCATATGAAGCTAACAAGCCATAGTCAGACAGAAAGCAGAAGCTTGAGCTGTAAAATGTTTTTTTTTATTATTATTTGATTTAGATGCTAGAAAGACAATACATAATCAAAAAAGACATGGAGTTAAATGACTGCAGATAAAACCATTAAGGAGGAACATTTGGTCATCACTTAATCAATTGTCATTGATTTAATTAATAGCTACATCTTTCAGATTCCTCTGAACAGCTGATTATTTGTCGATTTGTCCACCGTCTGATAACGTTACTGCTATAGTTCTCACCTGCGGTGTGTTGAAAGTGATACAAATATGTTCCTAGGTCAGACAAGGTCAGTTTGCTATCATAAAATGCCACTTTAAATCCCAACAGTGCTTCTTGAGGCGCATCGACACTTTAAGTTGCCACCAGATTAACAGAAAGCAGTGTGTGTCTGGCAAAGGTTTATATAGCAGATCCTTTAAATCTTGTAAGATGCAGGGACACCTTTTGGTACATTCAGATGTGTTGTGAGATTGTCATTCCTCTAAAAACTCAGGAACACTCCACAAGCCTTGCTATTTAAGTTCCAATATGGCTCGCTATCGCAATCAATCAATCAATCTTTATTTATGAAGCACTTCTTCAACAAAACTGTTAAACACAAAAAACAAGTTCAAATCATTCCTGCCTGGCTACATCGACCTGTAGAAAATATTGCTCTTTAAAACATTGATTAGTTAAATTCATGCTAAAAGAAAACCTGTCTGCAGAATGGACATACTGCCAAGAAATATGAGCTCACTCTTTAAAGTTCAGAGATGTATTGTCCGCAGTGTTCTGAAAAAACTTGAAAAATAGACTCTCTAGTGTGCGCTCACAGACAAACATAGGCAGCCAATGAAGTCCACAGTGGGTTGTGAGAAGGTAAACATTCCAGCACTGACAGCAGAAGAGCTTCAGGGAGAAATCTCTCACCAAAAAGAAATCCTCTTTATTTTCTGGATGGCTGAGGACCTTCTTTGATTCTTGTTTGGCCTCAAGGGCAAAAAACAGAGCTTCCATTTATTTTCCCGGTGTAAGATAAACCCAAAGATAAATGTGTTTAATAACATAAACAACAAAGAATTCATTGACATTTCAAATAGCTGATTCTATGTTTGTCTTCTGGATTGTTAAGCAGACAGAAATATAGAGCAGCACTTATTTTTAAGATGTATACACTGATTACTCAGCAGAGTCACATTCATGATGTTAAATATATGTATATATTTATCATTTCTATGCTAATATTATTTTAAAATATGTATTGTATCTTTTAGGATGTGACTGCTTCCACCCCAGTCACTTTGATCAGTGGTATACTTTCTGGTTCACTCCTCTTGTCTAGACGAGGGTGGTAATTTTTAAATACCAATGCAACATTTATTTAATGTGCCTGATTTTAGTTGTGTTTGATGAAGACAATTCCCCACGAACTCACAAAACTGCCAGGGGTTGGTTCTCTTCACTTGGATGTATCCTTTCTTACTGATAAGCACAGGGCGAAATATTACTGAACTTACCATCTGGTTTAAAGAATTTGATATGGGATGACGTTTATTTGGGTATCAAAATATAAACATTGGGAAATAGTTGGTAAATGAGGTTATTTTTTGGAAATGACATTGTTTGGTCATTGTCATAGTTTACCTAAAAACAGAGAAGTGGTCTCTCAGACAGGAAAAAAACGTTTGGGCCTAGTATGACCCACATCTACGGTTTACTTTGGCCCACATTTGGTTTTGATTGATGTCATTGATTCAGGCTAAGTTTGTCTACTTAAACACAACCACATATCCATCAGACATGGCCCAAATATGTATTTTTGGTGGGCTTTGTGTGGCCCTCACAAGACTTGTCACAACCCATTTCAGCTTAAGACATATGAGGCAAAGTGGCAACATACATACTTTGACCCAAGTTCGACCCCTTTGGGACCCAGCTTGCCTGCATGAAGTTTTGAACATACATTAAACTATTATGAGGCTTCTCTGTAAATGCTATAGCATAGTGCTGCCACTTTTATTGGTTTATCTGTGGGGGTTATGAGTAACTTTAACATTTACCAGAGCTGTAACTGAGCCATAATTGATAAAGCAGCCAAGATTGTTCTTAACTGTGTGTCCTGTCTGGGCAATCTCAGATCATGCTTGCAAAGAGTAACCAATTAGTCTGGTTTCAAAGTAAATTAACCAGTTTTGTTTGATTCTAAACTAAGACAGACATGATAAAAAAGATTCTTGAAAACATTTAAAATGTTTGTCTTTAGACTGACGGGGAGTAAACACAAACATTAGCCACCTAAAATAGTCATTTTACAATAACAACCTCCATTAAGGCAGGTATCTCCAGACAGAGACTCTCATACAGTATAAACTTTTGAAATGATTCGTGTGGAAGTATTTTTAGAAAGCTGCAGGAGATTTTTGCTGCAATAACTCTATCATGGAGCTGGAGAATGCAAAGTTGAAGGGACCCACAGAGATAAAATAAGAAAATTAATGGGAAATAATAACCAGCAGAAATAAACCAGTTTAAGCTTTGGGTGTGATAGGTTTGAGGGTATGTGTTTTTTTCCTGACTATGAAGTCCCCTTCACTGTTCTTTAACCTCACCTTGCCCAACCCCAACCCCAACCACCCCTTTCTCTCTCATGGTTTTCTTCAGACCTCCCTCCTCCCTCTCTGCTTACACTGCATCTGTCTCACTGCATTATCTCGCTCTGTCCTCATCTATCTTTGCTGATTTCTGCGCCTCTTTTTCTACACAGAGGGCTCCCTAGGGTCAGCTGAGTGTGGGAGCGTTCCCATCCTTTAACAGCAAAACCACTGATAGAGATAATCTTTCACCCCCCCACTAGTAAATTCATTTTTAATGGTTATTTATAATTTATAGGAATTACACACACACTAGTTTTAATGACAAGTAATTTCATTACAATTTAGGATAATATTGTCTATGAATGAAAAATGACAAAATCCAGTAGATATAGGGTTTTTACTGGATTGGGACCAAGACCCGGGAGAAGGAAAATGCTGATGTGCTGAGTGACAAACTCTGCAGTTTGTGTTGTAAGCAGACTGAGACATGTCATTGCAGGAGCTCATTTCCACCAAGAGAAAAACTTAGTCATAAATTTCCAAAACTTCTTTAAAATGGTGACTTTCTGAAAAAAGAAGTTACCATTATAACCATCACCACTATCTTACAGTTTAGATTTCCCAGACTGCATGAAAACTATCTTCTTTTATCTGAATTTAAACCAAAGACTTATACAATCACTGAAGGAGCATCTCTGTAGTTGTACAGCTTTGTAAAAGCTTTGTGTCGCTTTTTGAAATCCAAGACTGTATCTCAAAGTCATCTATAAATAATATAATAGTCATTTTACATTTCTAGGGTATTTATAGAATTTTTAATAACGAATTTAGTTTTAAAAAAAGGGAGACCTGATATGAGGCGGTTCAGAACACAGCACAACCCAAAGAGACTTGAGTATAATTATACTCACCAACAACAATAGTAGCCATTAATTAAGCCTTAACTTGCGCAAAAGAGCAACTACATAAATCAAGAACAAAAACAGGAGCAGCTAAAAGTAAATTCCCTGAATATTAAATATTATGATTACATGTAGTGGTTTACACTTCCACAAAAAATAAAAAACTATTATAAATATGATATGAAGATACGCTGCTCCTCTGGGTACTGTATAAATCGACTCACAAAAATAAAAAGAAGCCTTTCATAATCAGATCCCACTGAGTTTCTACTTCTTGTATTTGCTGAAAACAAAGTGGTTCCATGAAGAGTCTTCATTCAAAAAAAACATCAAACATCACAAATACTGACACTGCATTATCTGGGCCTTTTTCTTTATCTCAGTGGTGGTCTGGTGTAGTTTTCATCACTCCTTGCTTTCGTCCTGTTTCCACACATTCCCACTGTTCGCACAGAAGAGTTGGAGAGAGAGAGAGAGATGGAGGTGAATTGACACTCCACCCTGACTCCTGCTGCTCGCTGGCAGAATAATGATCAGCCGCTCGGCATGCCGGTCACATCGCCTACACTATCAATGAGTGAGTGTGCCAGCCAGCAAGCGAGTGAACGGGGGAGTAACAGAGGAGAAGGAAGGAGAGAGAGAGAGAGACAGGCAACAAGGTGAATAACAGAGGAAGGAGAGAAATGTAGTGAATGAAGAACAGGAGGGGAAAGGAGGACAAGAGGTGGAGAATAAATGAAAGATGAGAGAGAGAACAGAGGGCACAAACAGGGAAGAAGCAACAAGGTGAATAATGCACAGAGGATAGAGGAGGAGAGAAAAGAAAGATTGAGACTGAATGGGAGGTCACAAAAGAGAAAAAAGAAAGATGGAAAGAGAAAAACGTGAAGGGCAGCAAGAGATGAAGATTTATGGAAACACAAATGCAGTAAATGCAAAAACAGACACAAAAAGTATGCAATCATTTATTTATTCATTCATGTCCCTTACAGACAATAAGCATGATACCGACACGAGAGCATGCTAACAAAATTAATTTGTACAGCCTATATCCATATATTGAGTGCAGAGTCAGCCCTAGACTTCCAGGGGTCCTAAACAGAATACGTTTTGGGGGCCCTACCCCTTCATGCCATGAACAAAGTATTTGGTAGATACGACACCCCGGCCTAAGTCATAATATAACGTGTCTTAACTCGTTCAAAACACTCTAGGAACATAGTTAGTAAAAATATGACTACACTTAGCAGACAGAGAGAGACAAAAATGGTGTAATTTACTTTGTTTGTGTGAATAGAATATCTTAGAATAAAATACCTGAGGCAAAGCCAATCCTTACGTACAGATTATATCATCACAAAGAGTCAACCCAAACAGCAGGCATGTTTAAACATCTGGCCTACAAACATTGTACTTTAGTTATACTTAAAACTTGAAAGGTTTTATTACCAATGAACACACGGTTTATTGTGCAACATTATTGCATATAAAGTGCTGTTAATTAGGCTACATAAAGTCATAATAACATGCATACCTATTTAACACACAAGAGAGAAATATATAATAAAATACAATATGCACACAATTTAGTTATTGCACAATCAATTAACCCAATCAAATCAAATTACGTTTTTAAAAAATGCTTCACTCTTCATCTTCACCGACACCAGACTAATGCCTTACTTTACAGGATCGTTGCAAAAGAAATGACCTTGTTCTTGCGCAGCTTCTTCTACAGCCTTCTTTATTTTTAAAAAACTCATTGTGACAACCTACTTCCTTAGGGGGCCCCCTAGTGGTGCGGGGCCCTAAGCGGCCGCTTAGTCTGCTTAGTGTCACTGCTTAGTGATTAAGTGACTTGTAAGGCCAAAGCACACAATTTGTGATTGTGTGTAAAGCAGAAAGCGATCGAAAAGTCCAGCTTTCTGCTAACCTACAAGTTGTCTCTTCTTATTCCAAACTCATCAATGGATTGGCTAATCACACAGATTGAAACAAATGTCCCTCAGCATCTGAAACAGATGCCTATGAGACGCCCGCTAAATGTGCTCTGGCCATTTCAACACTGTAGCAAAAAATCAACACTGAGGTAGCCATGGCAATAGAGGAAAAGCTTGTTAAGTCAGCTTAAAGGGATTAACTGTCAAATGATACATAATAACGCAACTCATGTTTGCCCTAAGCAGAGCCAGTCATCTTGATACCTAAACCTATACAAATTGAAACTGAAAAAGAATAATAAAAGAATGAACAATGTGCACTTGTTTTTAGGCATTCTTGTCCAACAAAATGCTAATGTGTACCACTACCTTACAAGATGAGAAATGATAACGGGGTACCTGCTAAATAATAAAAAAGGGTGCTTGTTTAAAATGCAAAGATGGTATCGTGGTTAGGTTATTCTCACGGAAATTAACTGCAAATACATGAGTGCCCTTACCTTGTTACACCGGGCACAGACTCAGTAACTGTTAACTGCAGGGCTTTTTTTTTTACACCTGAGAAAACATGTTTAAACAATGAAAATAATTACAGGGACACTTGAATAAAATAGAGCCAAGAACACCTGTGGTGTACTGCAGAAAGCAGTTCTGATAATGCCCTCATAGACTGATTGCTTGCCAGTGGGTTGTCAACAGTTTTCTACGCAATTTTTGCTTCATGCACAAATGCTTAATATAAGTGTACATGCTGCTTTGGGAAGCCGTGGTTCTTGGGATTCAACTGATGCAAAGCATTTTAAAATACAGTGACCAGCAGCATGTACAGTCTACAAAAATCACAAGGTCACACCGATGGAAAGCCTCTCTGCTACACTGAAGGGAGACAATACTTTTTTTTCTCTTTATTTTAAAGGCAACCTGTTTTTAGCTCACTTAAAGGGGAGGTTAATTTTCTGGTGGAAATCCCGTCTCATAATACAAATCACCAGAACACTCTTTTTCTTTTTTCCCCCAGTACGTATCTACAGTATATCAAACTAGTTTTGAAAAATATATAATGCATTGATCAACAGCTATAAGTCTTGATCTTGGTGCCGTCTTGTTGTAGTCTTGTTGTTTTGTTCTTGTTTAGTTTAAATATGTTTTGTGTTTAGTTGTCTTTTGTTGAAATTACTTTTGAAAAGCACCTCATCTGAAAAGTCTCCTTGTAATCCCTTTGACTGATATTTCCCAACAAGATCGGCCATTTTTCATTGATTAACAATCCAGTCGAGTAAATCATTTCTCCAGTATATTCCCATAGACTGCTGTAAAAAAAAATTATTCACACTTCACCCTATAGGAGTTCTCATGTCGTGTCCACATGGGGTTTAATAGCCAACAATAATTTTTGGGGAGGTTATAAAACTAATTTTGTGCTGTTATGTAATTTAGACTGGGTAATCTTACAGCTTGATGCCTGGGACATCAATGAAAGGTGACATTGTGCTTTATGATAAGTCCTAACTACGGTAATCTACAGACGAGTGCACGAAAACACATTGATGGACAAAGGA
Source organism: Leptatherina wallacei (assembly GCA_028567055.1). Taxonomy (NCBI): domain Eukaryota; kingdom Metazoa; phylum Chordata; class Actinopteri; order Atheriniformes; family Atherinidae; genus Leptatherina; species Leptatherina wallacei. Next base: position 21,906,680 of record JAOXYM010000018.1, read on the forward strand.
GATTTTTAACTCAATGCAAGTGAAATTTGAAGTGATTATGACAATTTAGGAAGCACATAAGTGTCCACTTTCAAAGGACACCAAAATTAAGCGCTTATTAAAAGTTCTCAATTTACTTTTAGTATGGCATGGACAGCAAGTTTTCAAAGAATGAGAAATGAATAGTTGTTAAACAGCTAATAACCTTGAGGAATTTTTATTTGTTTTCCCCATTTTTCCGTCTTGAATTGAGTCCATTTGGCCAATTGTGTGTGACTTGAGAAGTTTATGTAATTTCTTGAATTTTGTTCATGTGTTTAGCAATTTGTGTCTGGAGAATAGTCATACACACATCACATCTCGCTTTAAAAATAAAAACAGATGTGGCAGTAGCATAACATCATGGTGGAAACATATTGTTTTGTGCCCTAAACATAAGCACACACTTGTGCACGCTAAACACCCACACACACACACACACACACAGACTTGTCACGACACGAGAGAACCCATATTGTCACCATGTACGTTACAGGTGACTGGCCACACACTCGTCCTGCAAACCAGCCTTTCAGCACCATGGACAGCGGCCGAAGCTCCACATCAATACTTGAACTCGAACAACTTCTTTCTTATTACAAGATTTTCTCTTATACAACCATCTAAATCCTTCTTTACTGTTTTCCTTGATTAAATGCATCTCAAGACCAAATTTATCACAAATTTGTTTTTTATACAATTATCCCAAGTCAATGAGACAGAGAACAGGTGAAATATAGGATTGTATGCAATAAGTCAAATCAGATATAGAACGTTTCATTTTCTGAAAAGAATGTTTATCTTAAGGGTGGCGAAAACTAGGAATAAACCAAGACAAGGATAACAGAGAGTAAATGCAATTTTTCCAAAATGAGGTTGCAAGTGTACTGCCATACATTTAAATCCTATTTATCCCAATTCATAGCAAAGAGCTATGCTGTACTCACTCATTAGCAGTGGCGTGGTGTGAGTAAAATTACTGAGGAAGCTCGTCACACATGCACATGAGTTTTTACAAAATGAAGGACTTCACCTGTTGTGCTTGTCAAAGAGAAGACAGGGCCAGCCAAAAAAAAAAAAACCTGAAATTTAGCATTACCGGCTAGCCATTCAGTACGGACTTAACTTTCCACATTAAGAGTCTGAACTCCTTTTCCCCTTTCCATACGAAGCTCCAGTTTTGGTGTCAGATTTATTTGAAGTTGCTGCTGTAGTGGTAGTTATTCAGTGGGCGCCCATTAGAACACATTACATAACGCCAGATTTGGTGGGTTTTCTGAGTTTTTTGTGCTTTTAAGATAAAAAAAAAAATGGTAAAGTGGTGTGGTTAGGGTAAATGCAACTCAGAAACAATATATCCTGATGGGCTAGGTGATGGAATGTATGTTTTACCTTTCCCTAAACCTGAGGGCCAGCTGCTTCTTTTTTCTTCCTTCATGGGCTTCTGACTGTCTGGGCCCCGGTGCAACTGCACCAGTTGTCCCGTCGATCTTTATGCCACTGACATTTGGTACATCTGGTCTAAATGGGCTATGACAACTTTGAATACCCATTGTCTATGGTGAGTACTGTTAATTATTGTGACAGATACCAAACAGCCTAGTTCCCAGGATAAGATGTTGACATTTTGTGTCTCTAAACATTTTTAACCATCATAACCTGGTGTTACTCCCTCTGACACTTTGTGAGAATGTTCAGCAAATTAAATGGTTGTAAAACAAGTTAAATCTTAATTTCTAGACAACCTAGACAAGTTGTTTTGAAGCCTAAACTTAACACTGAAGCAAGAAAATGTAAAAAAAAAAAAAAAAAAAAAAAAATCCTTCCCTTCTTGACTGAGATTTTCTAATACATTTATGGCAAGTAAAATTTGATGATCCGATTCATTCATTTGAGCTTCCTCGTTGAAACACTATTTTGTACGGGATTTTAGGGTTTAATATTCACTGAAAAGAATGAATTAATGTAGAAACAAACTTAACATTTTAATTATTGTAACAGCTTAGATGAGCATAGTGAAAGGAAGGTCCATCAGCCTTCACAGTTTGGGTAAATGGTGAATACATGGGTGAAGGTGTAACAACTTAGCAGATGGAACCCACAGAGAAGTCAGAGACCTCAGGATCAGGTAGATAAAGCTTTATTTCAATAGACTGGTTCACTGGAAAGGTCAGGATCAGGCTGCTGGCTTCTGTGGAGGCGAGAGAAGAGGTGAGTATCTTGAATAAACTCTTTAGGAATAGTTGATTATGATGGGACGTACCGGAGGATATAATGAGATCCTTTGCAGAACACCTCTGTAGACAGATGGAGATGACTGGTGGAATATGGGCTACGAGGTAAACAGGTAAAATGTCCAAGAAGTCCAGGGTTCCTAAATCCTTCCAGTGATAACGGGCCAAGTCCAGAATCCAAAAAACAAATCCAAAGTCACAGTCCAAAGTCCAATACCAGGAAAATCTACGAGAAGGGGGAGACAGGGAGAAACTAGACGGGGGCAGGTAGATACAGAATTCTGGGAGGGAAAACTGGTCATACACAGAAGGCACACAGGTCGAATAGGCTGGAAGCGAACAGAGAACTCTGACGATCTGGCAAGGAGACATACTGACACTGCTGCTTAAATAGGGAGCAGCACAGGTGGGAGACATCAGCAATCAGCTGAGGTAGGTTGCTTTCAGAGGCAGCTGGGAAAAGCCACACTCAGCCCAAGCTCATGACAGAAGGTTAATTAGCTTGTCTGTTTTTCATCAAGAAAATGCTGAAAACTGGTTGAGAAATTATGTAATCTAAATGGCTGATAAGAAAGATAGTGGAACTGTACAGCAACCATGCCAGCTAGAGGAAAGGACAGTCACATATGAATTATGCTTATTCTTGTACAAATATAAAACACAAATTTTTGCATTCATATTTTTACCAAATGTATGGGTTTTTTTGTAGCTTTTTCCCTCTTTCTTTGAGTTTAATCCATGAACTTATTCTGATCAATGATGCCTCATACATGTCTGTTATATTGGATGCTTGTAGGATGGATTGAATGGTCTTGGCCAGGCTCATTCATTTTTATATCAGGGTATTGCTCTTCTCCAACTGTGGTAAATGATGTGTACAACATATGCCTCCTGTCCAGCATAAAGTTGCATTGAGGCTATGTGCATACTGGAACTGCATATTTTCAACCCAGGTTCTACTATAGCAGTTAGCAACATTAAACTGTTGCTGGGAGAAGCAACATCACTTAATCTTTGTTAATATAAGACAGCTGCCAGTTTGCCTGCCTATAAATGCTGCAGAAATAGTTTTGATGCTCATGGAATTTCATTTTAAGCATTGCCTTCTCACTATGTCAGAATCAGCTTTATCGTCATTATACAGAGTACAATGAAACTGTGCATGTATGTGCATGATTCCCATTGGATAAAGAAACATGGAAATTTGTCACTTAAAGTGTTCCTTTCATATTACTTCTTAAAAACACCTATTTTTGCCCCAGCATGCCTGATTCAAATTAAATGGATCCAACAGCTTCTTGTCAACTTCTTCAAAATGACCCATTCATTTCAGTCAGATGTTTTGAAGCAAGGAAACAACTAAAACCTGCAGGATAGTAGCCCTTCAGGACCACAGTTTGATACCCCTGGAGGGGAAGCCACTGATTATAATCAACCTTACAGTTACACACGACCGCTCCTGAGTAACATTTGACAATATAAGCAAAAGCACTAAGAGGCCCCAGTGATCTGAGTTTTAATGGTACATTCCTAACAGACACCTTTCCTGTATAGTTTAAACTCTTGAGTAATGCATGTTCATAAACTCATGTGGCAAAAAGCACTTTTTATATACCTTGTTATATTTAAAAAAAAATGTGTATCTCCACTCTTAGATCTCTTCAGTACCTGTCCTCAATCATCATCGGCCTCTGTATATACTTTTGCATGTGCCATCCTTGTTTTTTAGATTGTCTTTCTTCCTTTCAAATTTTCTGATTATTTTTGGTTTTGTTTAGTTTATTTGTAATGATTGTTGTTTTTTCCATGACCTCTATCAACTTTTTTTTTTTCTTACATAACAGACCTCCAATTCATAACTGAATGAGCTCAGACAAAGAGGTGTATGTATGTCATTAAAGTAGCCTAACAAACTGAAAACAACCTGAAATAGACAGACCTACTAAGGATCTCAACTTGAGCTCACAGAAGAAAGACATTCACAGAATTGAAACCATCATTGTTAACGTCACGTGAAGCATTCCTACATCAGTCACGTTCGATCTAGCAGAAAACTTTTCTTTACGGTCATTCCAGGCTACGTTGAAGAAAAAGTCTGCTGTTCGAACAGTGGTGAAAACAGTGTTTCAAGGTCATGTAAAACTTTATCATTCCCAAAGGAACAATTCATTGTACAGCCAAAATTACCAAACAGTTATCAGACATCAACAATGAATAGGAGACAGTAAGAAAATAGATTTTTAGAAGCAATAATAACCAGAGGGTTCACACAACTACACGGTATTATTTGGGAGCTCAACAGCAACCAGAGCAGAAATGTTTCTGAGCTCATTAAAAAGTGCATCTGCGTCATGATTGTACTGTGTTGTCTAACTTAAAAGTGCATAATTCATGATAAAAATTCTAATAAAAAAAAACATCCACACATTTGCATTTTTTTACTTTCACTCAGAAGTTAGCTTCTCGGTCAATTGTATTTGTCCTATTGCACCATTCCAAGAGCCTGTTAATCAATCTTTGAATGTAGTTCACAGCACATAATTTTCAGTGTTGTCAGACTGTTGAATTACAATGTACTTCTCTTGTGGTGGAGGGTTTTGAAGTCCTAGTGTGTTCACACTACACAGCTGATTTACAACAGAACAGTTTTTTCACTACCATTTAACCAAGATCTGCTCAGTTTTCCCCATACTCTCCTTCATGTTTGTTCCATACTTGTTATTTTCCTTTTAACGGTTTTGATTCGTCCCCTCTGACTTCATCTCTGTAGTTATGTCCTTACATCCCTCATTGACTCCTTGAAAATATCAAACACGTTCAATCTGGGACTGGGGCACCTCGTTAAGGCTCAAAAATTAGTCTTAGTAGAGTTCACAACTGGCGACCACCAGTCGAACAGATGATTTCCCTCAGATACAGAAAGTTCATCTGCTGCCGCCAACATCTGTCTGCAATATGAAAATCAGACTGAAAATCTTGTAGTGTTCATTTAGATTTAGAGGGGATTAGAGGAATAGATATTATCTTTTTGTGTTTTCTAATGTATTCTAAAAGTGTTACAGAGGAAACTCCTATATTGCATGCATTAATGAAAGAGTGAGACTGAAAGACTGGAGAACATTCTTTAGAAAAATTAGAGTGTCGGGGAAAAAAACATTGTGTTTGATTTGATTATCCTTACAGAATTATAATTTTGTGAGTTTAGCCCTGAAATTGGTCCCTGATTATTTACAAGAGACTAAAAGAATACAGATGAGTGATTCATCTACCCTCAATTAAAAGCTGAGCTGTGTGTTACATGCTGAATACTTGCACACACTTGAACAAATGGGTCACGTTTTCACTAAGAGAGTATAATCACATGTGACACCAGTTGTTAAATGTCACTTGCACACAAACTCACACAGTGTGCTGCAGATGCCATGTGCCCCCAGCTTCAACATAAGGAAGAGGCAATGGGTGAATCTAATGTGAACCCAATGAGTGACTGACAATTACCATAAATTAACAAGACTGTTGATTCTCATTACTCTGCCACTGTAAAATTATTTGTGACAGAAGGTAAATGTGGCTGAAACTGCTGAATACTGGAGCTCCAAAAAAATATGACATATTGGATAAGTTCATGAACACTAAAGCTGCAGTGGAGAGTGTGCATACTATTTTGTGGAAATGTGTGTTTTAAAAGTTACTAATCCATTTAATAATGCAGGAAAATTGTTGTTCTTAGCAAGTCTTGCTCTTTCCCACGATTTATTTTGCACAACATTGAGAGTGTCTGTCTTTTTTCCTACTCTGATGATTAGTCAGAATTTCTGTGTTGTTGTGTTTAAATGCAGAGGTTACCTCAAAAGCATCACTTTGGATGTGCAAAGTTTCCTGAGCTGGTAATGTAATAGTGTTGATGTGGCAATGTAGAAAATGTTGGTGAGGCCTTTACTAGTATTGTATTGTATTTTTAAATACCCAACCATGATGTTTTGTAAACTTTACCAAATACTTTTAGAGCTTAAATAGTTAGTTTGGGAAGTCAAAAATGAGGACAATAAAAAAAAGAAGGGATAAACAACAGTATCAAAATTCGAACCAAATAACTCAAGTGTACCTTGCACATTGAAAACTTGCATGAAAGCTTTTGATGAACCATTATAATGTACCAACTTGGGATGGATATGTATTGGTGTATTACACTGTAACAGGGGAAGTTCATTTTTTGTAGCCACTAGTCCTCCAAAACAGTGGTTCCCAACCTTTTATCCCTGAGGACCCTTTTCACGCAACTACCAAAAAGTTGTGGACCCCCTGCCCACCGTTGAACCATGCTTGGTTTCAAGTTTTCATTAGCTGCTTCTCACCATGAATAATGCATTCTGGCTGACTCCTTTCCTTTAATAAAACCAAAGTTAAGTCAATTACCAACATATCTCCGTACTTTTTCTTTTTTTCAAAATAAGGACAAGTCATCTGTCTGTGGCATTTCTCAGACATGTTTCATTAATGAAATAGTGCAAAGTTAATGTTGTCAGGCTCCCAAAACACTAGTTCCATGTGAATAAAACACTCAAATGATAAAAAAAAAACTTAAGGGTAAGGTAGGAGATCCTGGAAAAACGGTTGGAGCAAGCTACATTTGGAAAATACACAATTCAGAAGTCCAAAGCCCTTTCTTCAGATTTTCCCGAGCCACGACTCAGAGCAAAGCAATGCACTTGTTCCCGAGGGTTCACGAGCACTGAGTAGTATCAATTGTTTACTACCAAGCCCAGCAAGTGTCAGCGGTTTAAAAAAAAAACTATTGGAAATACGTGTGCATGTAGTCATAAAACTGTGCTCTCTGTTTGCAATCCATGTATGCACAGATTTCCCAGGGATCTCAGTTGAGAGTTTGGATGCCATGGCCCACAGATGCTAGTCTATTGTCATATGTACACTTAATGCAGTTCCATGTTTTAATGCATTAGTATTTTACACTGAGATCAAAAGTTTAAAATTTGCGCCAACAGTTGCTAACGTTAATATAACACTCTCGTTAGCCAAATTGGGAGTCTCAAAACTAAACTGAGGTGTCTGGACAATCGGTGTGCCCACGGATTGCGAACAGAACACAGTTTAATAATCTTTGAGCATGGATTGCAAAACTTTTCAAACCATGAGCAGGGGTTGCAGAACGGAGAGCACAGTTTAATAATCCGTGAACAGGGATTTCCACCGGCTTTTTTTTTTTTAACCACTGACACTTGTTGGGGTCCGTTGTTTTCTCCAAAAGTCATAATATTATCTTACATATCAGGTAGAAATATGTCCACCATGGCTCTACAGCCCTTTCTGTTGCTTTAGTTGAGCCCACCGATGCACACCCTACCTTTAACCAAAAATACCTCAACTTGTCTCTGTGTGGACATGGCCTTCATTTAAATCACAGGCTCTGAATAATCAAAACCTCGGGGATCCCCTATGCTCTTTGGGGGACTCTCTTGAAACTGCTGCTCTCATTTTAGGCAAAAAGATTACATACACATGCAGGGATGTACTGGAGTTCCTGATGGTAATAGCGGTCAGAACTGTGTAAGATTGATACCTGACTGTGGTTCACAGCAAACCACTTCTAGGCTGTTGTGGGTGACAGGCTGCTGGTATACTAGTGTACGAGACCTGTGGATCAATGGTTACAAAGTGGTGAGATATATGGCTTGACAGAGATGGGAAAAGGGTGCTGTAAGTCTTCTTTTCTATATCAGCAGTTCCATGTCTGTCTTGATTTATCGTACCTCTCTTGTTCCCACATCACTTGCGCCATAAAACATAGTCAAGATGTGTCAGTTTGGAATAATGTATGCTGAGACTAATAACCCACCAGTTGATCCTTGGGCCTTAGGTTCTGTTTTGTGTCTTATTTAATTGTAAACAACCAAGCTTTTTTGAGGTAGTCTGATACACTCTGATATTCTGACTATTGTATCATTTCTAATGCCTTTCAAAACCACCTGTTTGATCTCAACACCTGCTCATTTACACACAATCATTTAATAATGCAAGATTTTGTCCTCACCAATGCAGAAGCCCAGGAGAAAGGATGTGGAAAAAAAGGAAAGGGAAAGTGTCATCATTCCTTATGGTGGCTATAACATTTGTAAAACTCGGGATGAACCAGCTTCTGTGTGTTAGTTTGGCTGGGTTTGAAAATTTGGTGTTTGTTAAAAATCCTCCTTAGGGCCTCACTCCACACTTTTAAAAGAACAACCTGGTTGTTGTTTGCAGGTCATAGCAGTGAACATTGCAAACATCTCTATAGTCTGATGGATCAACACAGGAGAGCCAACTCATCTTAATGATAAAAGACAGACTTTTTTTGGCTGCAATGTTAACATTTTGGACAGAGAAGACTTAAACAGGGAGTCAAAATGCTATACATGTCAAAATGGAGAAACCTTCACTCAACAGTGGAGGAGAACTGAGAAACCACCTCTCCCCCGTCTGCAATAGCATCCTTTCGGCTATCCCAAGGAGATGTTAAATTCTATTGAGACCTCAGTTGAGTCCTGAACCTCAACGACGGATGTTTTAGACCAGGGATCCACAATCCTGGTCCTCAAGGGTATCCTGGTATCCTGCCGGTTTCAGAAGTTACCCTGTTGCAACACACCTGACATAGACTCAGACTTGTGCAGATGTCAAGGCACTATCACTGTCTTACTGTTTCTTTTTATGTTTAAAAATCCATCCACCTTGACCTGCTGTCCACTTTGTTGCCTATAACTGCATACCTCTTCTTTATGTCCCTGGAGACAAAAAAAGTCATAACAGACCAAACCTGCCATACATCACAGTTGGTTGTGGTCACAGTTACAACCACTCAGCTGTGTTGTTGGTTTCGCTCAGATGATCAATAGTCTTCAGTTCTTCTCAGACTCCATACACAATCTAAAGCCTCACTATGTGGACTAAATTCTATACGCATAATACAAGAAATGAAAGTCTGGTTTGCCTTTATGCTGCGTGCACAGTGGGTGTGCTTGCACAGACCGCAGGCAGTGTGGTGATAAGACTTTGGGCTGCATGCACTGATGTCGGCTCAGGAGTCACTTTGTCCTTTGCAGGATCAGCTATTTGCTATGCTGACCGTTGCTTCAACTGACAGACAAATGAAAATGTATTACTTGTATATATTACTATCTAGAAGACAAGACTAGACTAAAGACAGATATACACCTGGTGACATATCGGCATGCAGATGCAGCCAAAAAGTATTCGTTTCAGAAACAAGAGGTCTCGTGCTGCCAACTATCACCTTAAAGTGAGGGTATTTCAGTGCAGGACCACCAGGAATTAGAGTTCTCCCAAATTGATGTTTGGTCAGAAGATGGCAGTATATAACCTGGTCTTTGAAAAAATCTGAATATCTCATTAAAAATGTGTCATGTCGTGTTGTGAGACATTACTATTTTGTGTTTTTGGTGTGTCATTGTGAGCACACTGCTGTATAGGGATAACATCCTGCCCTGTACATTTACCCTAACCATGGATTGTCATTGTAATGAAATAAAATGTAATGCAAAAAGCTTAAAAATTCTATAGTTAGGCCTTGCTCGGGTCAGACTTTACCCTCATCTTTTGCAGCGTTTTAGTCTTTAAACTCCTTTGCCTTCTAGATTTTATATTGCTAATGTATTTTTTATTGTATTTATCCAGTTTTTACTGTAATGTTGATTGTCTTCTTAATATTGTAATGTTGCATTTTTTTAAACGGTTTCTCTTTTGTGTGAAGTTGTGCTCAAAAGGTGCTTTATAGATAAAATGCTTACTTACTCAAAATGAGCAGGCATGACAATGGGTGTGTCTCATTTAAGGGTCTGCGCACTACGAAGTGCGCAGCCTACGAAGGCTACGAGTGTGCTCCGTAGGCTGCGCACTTCG
>JAOXYM010000018.1:21983993-22011565 GCA_028567055.1 Leptatherina wallacei
GACAGATGTTTATGTTTCTGCTGATCAGCATAAAATGACATGGGAAATGTGATCTTATGGCACAAAGGCTGCTGTGTTGTTGGAGCGATTTAGTGAATAGCTTGTTAGAAGGCTGTGTATGTGTGTGTGTTTGTGTAGCGGGAGGAGTTCGTGTCTCCTGTCAGCTGTCAGTCAGTTAAACGTCAGGTGAGTCTCTACCTTTTTCTATTCCCCTTTCCTTGTACTAAGTTAATGTCGACTAACAACACAATTGTTTATGCCTCATAGGTTAATTCTATGGTGGAGAAAAGTTTACAAACTTTGCTGTGAATCGTGATGAAGTCCTAGCTTCCTACTTGCTTTAAGTTTAGTCCTTACGTGTATGTTAGTCCGTCTTTTTGTAGAGTATTGAATAGTTAATTATAATGTTGAAGGGTTGTGTAGTTCTCCTCTAACCTTTATTTAAGCTGTGACTGGTCTTTCCCATTATTTCTATTCCGTTTAGTCATTGCTTACAACAAATGCTTTTCAAAGGGATAAAAATATCGACCCTGAGATGCTCTCTTTTCCTCTGTGTTGGTGAATGCTTTTAAGAATAAGTAATACATGTTTTTGACGTTTTTAAAAAGGAATATGTGAAATGACTATTAAAGACCAGACATATAGAACAACAAAAACATTCTGAATTGTGAATCCTCTCTGTCTCTTAGTCCAAAGAGGATTGTGGGAAACAGCAGCCATGGCAGCTCCTGTAAACGTCCAGACTCCCAGTAAGACCTGGGAGCTGAGTCTGTACGAGCTACACAGGAGCCCTCAGGTAAACCTCTGTGGGTTTTTTGTATGTTTTTCCTCACCCTGACTAGGTTGAGTTTACGCCTCTAGAGTGATGGCACTGAGGACATTCACTTATGGACGAATCTTCAAAAGACTGTTAACTCATTCGTGTCTAACCTGATGTTTGGAGGGAGACAGAAAAAATAAAAATGCTCTAAAACTACAGTATTGTTTTGAAAACAGCCTCTTAAAACTTACATTTTCCTGAAATTTCTTGACAGAGTTGTTCCCATGTTTTGAAATTTTTATTTCTCAGACTGAAAAGACAAGAAATGGGGAGAAGCCATTTGATTGGCTGGAGGTTCTTCCTATCTAATAGGTGTGATGAGGGAGTCATGGGTATGAATGGGAAATATATGGTTATCTTGCATCCAGTCTTAATAGTTAAAGGGGTTAAAACCTGATATTTTGGTTCAGTTACTGAACCTGGAAATTCATGATATGCGGTTAGACTTAGAGTCTCATACTTATCTTTCTCATTACAGTCATGAATTTATGAAAAGTACTGAGAAATAATGTTTTTGTGAAAAACGGTTAATAACTTGACATCAGTATTCTGGATCCAAGTTTACTAGAAACACAAAGACTTTTCCTGACGTTTGATTGCTGAACATTATAGACTCCTTTAGTATCTTTATTGGAATAATAACAGTTTGAAAATTTTCAGTCAAATTATTATTTATTGCCCAGTGCTCTGTCAGTGCTGGATAGCCTCTGATAAATTCAACATTCAAAGCATTTGTTTTATAATTTATAACAATGAACTAATAATGAATCAAACTATGAACGACATCTGCAGAAACGTTGCTAAATTGTATATAATAATGTGTCCTCTGTAAGAGACTGTCACATCATCTGGCCAGAGTCAGATTTGGGAAACTGCTTCTGCTTAATGTCATTTGCTCCTGCATTTGAAACTGAATAACATACTTGAAATAATGTGTCAGCCACATGGCTGTTGCTGAACCTGCTCTAGAAAATGAAAACCACAACTAAAATTAAGCAAAAAAAAAAAAAAAAAAAACCAGCAATATTCGCCGAGATGGTTAACAAAGCCTTTTGTGTGTGTAGGAGGCCATTGTCGATGGGACCGAGGTGGCAGTATCTCCTCGCTCGCTGCACAGCGAGTTGATGTGCCCCATCTGTCTGGACATGCTGAAGAACACAATGACCACCAAAGAGTGTCTGCACCGCTTTTGCTCAGACTGCATCGTCACTGCTTTGCGATCTGGGTGAGCACAATGCAGCAGTCACAAATTATTTGCTGTTTGATTCAGGTATACACTTGGAAGTGTTATTGAGGATTTATAAATCTTAATGTGATGAAAAATGTTGCACCATATTGACAATGTGAGAAACGTATGCAGAAAGCTTCCTGCCAGTTAGATCCTTTTGATGTTGTGAACAGACAGATTTCCGGACTGCTCTAAATTTTTAGGATATACTGTGAAAATCTTCTTTAATGACGCTGCATTTAAAAGTTTGGTGCTTGACCCTGAAAAAGATGAGAGCTGGGAATGATTTATCCTTCCTCAGGAACAAAGAGTGTCCAACCTGCCGGAAGAAACTGGTCTCCAGGCGCTCACTGCGCAGAGATTCCAACTTCGATGCATTGATTTCAAAGATCTATCCGAGTCGCGACGAGTACGAGGCCCACCAGCGCAGCGTCCTCGAGCGGCTCAACAGGCTGCACAATAAGGAAGCTCTGAGCACCAGCATTGAGGAGGGGCTCCGGCAGCAAGCCCGCTACAGGTCCGAGAGGTGGGGGAGGAAACGCAAGCGACTGGGGTTTATGACAGACACTGAACACATTGCAACTAAAGCCATATCCACATGGAGACACGTTTAGGTGCATCCTTTAAAGTTTTTGTATCGTTTTGACTCTTTGTCCTCATAGAATCGGTGTTTTGGGAGCCAGAATACGCTCCTTTTTTTTTTAACCTGGGTCTGAAAGTGAATAAATCTGAAAACACACAGGTTTCATTTCCGTGTTTACAATCTAATCGCTTCTTTCCTGACACCATTGCCTCATCTCTCCCTTAACCTTCACACTCCATGTCTTCTTTTCTGTCTTTGATGTATTTCTGTGGCAGCGTAAGTGCGCCACCTACAGGCTCAGCATACATATTACAGCATTTTAAGCGGTTTTGTGTGGACGCACTCATTCGTAGAAATGATTCCCTCTTTACAGATAAATCTTTTAAAACAAATAGTTTTTTGTCTCTGTGTGGATGTAGCCGAATTGTGCGTAAAGCAGCAAAAGTTTGAGAAATCCCTGGTTGATTTATATGTTGTCTCTTAATTCGGTTAGTAATGAGAATAATTCCCAATAAATACAGCCTGATGAACGTCAGTTTTTATTTCAGAGGAACATCCTGTAATTGCAACAAAAGACTTGTATACTTGAATATTATACTCCCCCCTCTTCTGCTCTCCTTCAAATGTTCAAGGCTGTTGTGCAGCAACACTGGAAGTAGTGAACATTGAGACCAAACATGCTCTTCAATATTAACACAAGCCTTGAAGACACACACAATGATTGATGAGTGAATTATTCTCTGAAGTAGGGCTGTTGTCTATCCCTGTTTACTGCATCCTTGCAGGAACCACCGGGTGAAGAAGCCCACTCAGGAGAGCGACAACACCACCTTCAGTGGTGGGGAGGATAACGGTGACTCCCGCTCCCACCTGTCCCATGACTCAGCCCCCTCAAACACCCCTTTGCCCCGCGGTCAAACTCCCCCGGAAGCAGGGCCGAGCCGTAAGCGCCAGCGTGCTTCTGACGACGGTTCAGGGCCCGAGGCCGACAGCGAGAGCCCGACTCCTCCTCTGAGACGCCATAAAGAGGGGCCGGTTTCAGAGATCGAGCTGGTGTTCAGACCACACCCGCAGCTGGTGCAGGCCCAGGACTACAACCAGACCAGGTGAGGCTGGTAGCCCTTCCGTTAAATGAAGAAAAAACAAGGGGGTTATTTTGATTCTTAATTTGCAAGTTTATGGATAGTTAAAGGTTTTCCTGCATTGAGCGATGGCTGAGTGCCTTTCCTGTTGTCCTGAGTAAGATACATTCCTTGAATGCCTCCTTGTGCTCCAAAATCAATAATGATGAGGCTCAAATTACAGACTCAAGGGTTCACAACAGTGCTTACAACTCAGTGGTTGTATCTCTTTATATAACTAACTTTTATAAGGTGGTAAATATGTTCAAAATTAGTCTCTGCTACTTCCAAGAGGTAAAAAAAAAAATCAGCTGATTTTTGTTTGAAAGCAAATTTATTTCAAACTAAATGTTTTTTTCCATTTGGAAATCCCCCCCCCCCCCATTTACCTTCATTTTCCCAAAAATTTCTTCCTTTTCCAGATTTGTGAAGACAACAGCCAACGCCACAGTGGACCATCTGTCAAAATACCTCGCCCTGCGCATCGCTCTCGAGGACAGGCGGGCCGACGGAGAGGCGGAGGAACGAGGAAGGGAGGAGGCAAAAGCGGAGGAGAGGGGAGCAGAAGGAGGAGGTGAAACTGGAGGAACGTCAAGAAGCGGAGAGGGGACGAGCCTGAACAACATCAGCGAGAAACAATACACCATCTACATCACGACGAGGGGAGGACAGTTCTCGGTGAGTTCTGAAAGCATGTTACTTTTACTGCCCCGTTAAGGGGAAAAAGATCGCGGCACAAGTTTTGCACGAAGAAATCGGCATGTGTGACATGAACAATATCGAATGAATTAAACTCTTGCCCTTTTTATGGCTCTGAACAGGATAAATGATTTTTTGCAGCTAACAGTAGACTGTCTTGAAGACATGGGGATAACCACTCTGACATCACTGTGATTTGTTTAGCCGTTTAAGAAGCAGTGACTTCAGTGTTTTGCTGTTGCTATGTTGGTCTTTTACAACCTGAAATGATGAAAGTAGCAGATTTACATGAAAATCCATGAACTTATTGGATATAGGTTTGTCAATTACAATGTACCCTCACCTTAAATACCAAACTTTATTATACAGTACCAGTCAAAGGTTTGGACACATTAAACCTAATGGAAAAGTGTGTCCAAACTTTTGACTGGTGGTGTGTAAAGGGTACGAAAATCCATTGGTTTAAACTGGCTCTTTTATGATTTGAATTTCTTTTTTTATATTTTGTTTTATTTATTGTCTTTTGAAGTTGTTACATCTATTGAATGCCTCTTGTGTATTTGTTATTATTGTGAATTGTGATATTTACTGTTGGAAAATGCAATAAAACTCAAATTTACTTGCTTATCTTATCCCTGCTCTCAGACGCTCAATGGCTCTTTGACTCTGGAGTTGGTCAATGAGAAATACTGGAAGGTCAGGAAGCCTTTGGAGCTTTACTACGCTCCCACAAAGGACCAGCAGCAGCCACAACCACCGCAGCAGCAGCAGCAGCAGCAGCAGCAGCAGCAGGTGGCCCAGCAGAAGTCCCCTCCCCCACAGAAGGAAGGATGAGGAAAAGCAGTGGGCTCCTTTTTTCTCTCCAACCCACCACACATATTAACCACATTCTCTCTCAGCTGCCACATTAATATTGAAAGCATCTTTTTTCTTAATAAACTAGCATTAAGTTGGAATTATTTAATTTAATTTAAATATTGTTTTTGTTTTTTTTACCCTAACCCTCGTCTGATGGTTAGTTTGTAAAGCATTTAGGTCAGTATGGGCCCTACTGGATTATCATCTATAGCTGCTGGACAAAAAGATGAAAAAGGGGAGTTTGCTCTTTTTTTTTTTCTTTTTAGTTTTCAGCTGAATTCATCTCCCACTTTTTAAGATACTGGTGATAAAATTATTTGAGCACTAATTTCAATTTTGTTGCGTTTTCCCTCCAAATAATCACTTTCCTTAATGCATTTTATTTGTTTTTTACACAGAGTACATAATAAATAAATTGACCAAATTGTTTAAAAGATAATATTTGTAGAGCCCATTTCCATCAGTGAAATCAATTTAAGAATTTGGTGATGCTCGACTATTTTCCTGAATGTTTTTCTTTGAGCTGTGCTTAACCTCTCCCTCTGTTTCTTCTTTTTTAATTAGATTCTCAAATGTATTTGAGTTCTGCTACGTTCTGGTTCTTAGCTTATTTATTTTTGGTTGAAACGTATTGGTATTGAATCTTAAGTTTAATTCACTATTTCATTATGTTTGGATTTTAATAAATAGTCCTTCCTGACATCATTTCTTGGCAAACAAACATGAATGAATAATGCAGCTAAATCGTCTGATCAGGAAGACGTTTAATGAAAACAGTTATGTATAAACGTCTTTTTTTGCTTTTGCTATTTGAAGTTCAGTTTAAAAACTTCACACATACCCTTTCCTGCAATATTAAAGAGAAACGGATCAAAATAGGTGAAGAAAGACTTGAGTTTTTGCACTTGATTTGTTTCTCAACCTATTTATAAAATCATATTTAATTTCTTGGATGGACATGTGACTGAAGGTTGTTCTTTCTAGATGGATCTTAAGATTGGACAGGATGTCACTACATACAATTATTGTATGCATTTAAAATGGACCACTTATTTACGGTTACAAACTAATATTGCTCCATGATAAAGTTTCATACTATTTAAATGCAAATTTCACGGTTAGAATTCAATTAAGTGATTCTTGTTTCTCAGTAAATGAGCTGATTATTCAACAGTATGCATTAGAGAAGGCATGGTTGTACACTTCATTTGGACATGATAGTGTATCATTTTACTTTCCTGTTATGCCCGACATGCAGATGATGTCCCTGTCCCTCGCTAATTTCTCTTGTACATATCCTTTATTAGACATGGGCAGGAAATTAAACTTGCTTGTAACACAATTTTAATGACTTTAATATGTAGCTATACATTAAATCCCATTTTCTCCTTTAAGCATGATTAGAACAAACCTGCTCCGTTTTTCCCCTCGTTTTATTTTGCATTAAGATCTTTTTCTCTATAAAAGCCATAAAACCCTAAACAAGGTTTAATCTGAGTTGAATACTCAGCTTTTTTCTGCTCGTTCTTTTGCACTTTACATTTCCTGCAGCCATAAATCTAATCGCATTCAGTTTTCAGGATATTTGTATATTAAAACAACTGCATTTGTTTTATTCAGTTATACAAATTTGTACCTTTTTTCCTTCTGTGATCAGTGCAAAACAATAAATCAAGCTAAAATCTTTTAAGATGTCTGGATCAATATTTTGTATTAATTCAAATTTGATTTTTTTGTGCCAAGTTTCCCCTCCTTCATATAAAACACACAAAGAATAACTTCCACACAGAAGGTAAGAAATTCAAAACCTCTAATGAACCTATTAAAATGTTCCCAATTTAACTGCTTCAACCTAAAAATCGGAGCACACCTTTAACTCAAGCAAATAATGACTCCAGGAGAAGTACATTTTTTGGGAATTGTGGCATTTTATTGAAACAAAGGGAAGCAGGGGAGTTTACTTCTTCTTGGACACACCGACAGTGCGACCACGACGGCCGGTAGTCTTGGTGTGCTGACCACGCACACGCAGACTGCAGGAGGAAAAGGGAAAATGTTAAGATGTGCTTAAAACAGTTCTGACCATTTCAACAAAAGCATGTCTATGAGACAGAATTATAATCATATCATCAAACGGCTCCATCCATATTAAAGTTGATGTGCCTGCATGCAGGACAGCCACAGAAAAAACACAAAGACTTTATTTCCAAGGCTGCTTCCTGCAGTTTATAAACATACCATAAATACCAATTTGAGCCTGAAAATGTTTGTCATGATGGTGCCAGAAGCTGGACAACAATTGGGACGGGATTAACTTCTTGACTTAATTTTTCACCGAGGCCTACACATTAGTACAAGTACATTGTTTTAGTATCTTAATTACAATTAAGTACATTAATACAATAGAAACAGTCTGACTTTGAAATTAAGACTCAAAACAGTTTTTGAAATTGGTTAATTTTCATCTATTAGCTAAATGAACAATCAGCTTGTCTTTCCGTTTTATTCCCTGAACATAATTCAATAATTTCCCTCTAAGAGGGATAAATAAAGTATTTGTCATTCATTTCTTTCATATTCCAGACTGTGCAGCTGTTCTGTTTCCATAAAAGTCCAGTTTTTCATGGCACCCAACTGGAATATCACATTCATGCACCCACACCTGTTTCAGAAAAGCTTAGGTTTTGGGAAAGAAATGTTTTTTGAAGGAGGGTAGTAGAAGACCTCGTTTACAAAATCAGAAAGCTCAGTGTGGACAGTACATGCATCACCTGAGGCTGCGTATAGAAACTACTCACGAGTCAAACAATTCAAGTATTTTCAGGACAGGCTCTCTCTGCACCAAATTTCCTCTGTTTACCCACAAACATGACACTGTCATCTGAAGTTTTTAGTTAAACTTCCATAGAAAACACACTTGATTCCACCTACTTTTCCACAATGCTTTTTCTGTGCAGTTACAACAATGCAGTTTCTGGTAAAACCAGAGGATCAATCAGTGCAGAGCTGAAGTTCGTCCTCCTCACAGGACAAACGCATCCAAATTGACAATGATCAGATCTTACCCCCAGAAGTGCCTGAGACCACGGTGAGCCCTGATCTTCTTCAGCCTCTCCAAATCTTCTCTCAGCTTGTTGTCCAGACCGTTGGCGAGGACCTGAATCAAGACAAAACAATGGTTAACAGATTCTTATGTCACAAAAAGAAGCAACAGCAATCTCGAAAGCCTTGCCTCAAACAAGCTCACCCTTTCAAATACTGGTATGGAGATAGATCAACTTTTAATTTTATGTCAAGCAAAAAAAAAAAAGCTTGTCCCTAGCGACCACCTACCTGGCTGTACTTGCCATCCTTAACGTCCTTCTGCCTGTTCAGGAACCAGTCTGGGATTTTGTACTGGCGAGGATTCTGCATGATGGTCACAACCCGCTCAACCTGCAAAACAAACACAGATGTTAAATTACATGAAATTAATATTGCAAAATGCAGGAAGAGGCAACACAAGATCAGCTGACAGGAAATATGCAATGGAGCCAATTAGGAAATTTACATTAAAAAAGTCAACCAAGCATGTTGTGTTTCTCTGTATTCTTTTTAGACAATTTCCAGATGAAATGTGAGATATACATATGGTTTGGTGACTTAAATAACTAAAATCAGGTTAGTTAGAACCCAACAGACAAGAGTCTTTCACTCACACTGACATTTTTTTGGGTTCTCGAACTCCACCATATGCACTGGCAGCTGGGTCTACCTCCTTGATATATACAGTACCAGTCACAAGTTTGGACATACCAATGAGTAAGTGTGTCCAAACCTTTGACTGATAATGTACATCACAAGTCACAGCATAATACAGTTAATGAAGAAAAAGAGTAGAAATCAAGTCGTGTAACTTTGTGATTCATATAAAATAAATAAGTGAGCAGTGTTTGAATGCACCATGATCATCATCTATCAATGAGAAAACATACATGGGTGAATCAAGATTCACAGCCCTTATCCCATGTCACGATTAAGGGCTGGGATATACTTGCTGCTGGTGACGCATCCGTATACGCATCATGGATGCCACACGTTCCTAGCGTCCGTTTGGCACGCCGACCGCTCGCGTTGATGCAATGTAACGTGTCACGTGCGCGAGCTGCGATATTGGCTTGAACGCTAGAGGTACTCGAGCACAATTTTGGTCAATGGGCCACACATATCGCATGTATGTGCATATCAGCCGCATATACCGCCTGTAACGGCTATGAGATCTTTTCTCTTTTGTTTCAACAGTAAAAGTAAAATGATCAATTCTTCGTCCTCGTTTCCAAAGTTCATTTTCAATACAAGATCTTTGTCGCTAGTGTAAAAAAAGCCCGGAAATACAATGGACCAGCAGCTTGACACTTTCAGAGTACAAGTGCTGCATACTCCCCGGCGGTGCTTGTTATCCAGTGTAAAAATGCTGTGCTTGTAAATGTAATAATCATCAACGATACATGCTGACTGGCTATAAATCAAAACATTTAAGGACAAGGAAGACTAACTCACAATGACTTCAATACTAGTTTTGATTTCACATCCATACTTTGTCTATTTCTTCTCAGGTCGGGCGACTAGAAGCAACAAGGTGTAACAACAACAGGTGTAAAGACCTGTATCTTGACAATGATGGTAAAACCAACTAATGCTTGCTGGTGACAAACATTTACCATCATCATTAATGAATCTTCATCAGAAGTCAGTCAGTGCCAGTGTAGTTCAAATATAACCTTCAATCAAATATAACCTTCAATCAAAAATATGCCAACAAGCTCCGTCATTCAGATTCGACTGAATCCCGTCTTTTACAGTCAACAATTTGTAAAGCACATTTAATTTCTGATTTTTCCTCTCCTCCTTACCTCCTCCTCAGTCAGCTCTCCAGCCCTCTTGTTGAGGTCAATGTCAGCCTTCCTTAGAACAACATGAGCGTAACGTCTGCCAACACCCTGAAACAAGAGGGCATGGTTAATGTTAAAAATTTAACCTAGAATCAGGAAAGTATACACAGGAAGAACCCAAAGTAACTAATAGTCCTTTTGATTTGTATTCCTACAATATTTAATTGCACTTTGATGCTAAACCATTATGAGCCGTTCATGCACGCAAGCTCACCTTGATGGCAGTGATGGCGAAGGCGATCTTCCTCCTACCGTCAATATTCGTGTTAAGAACACGAAGAATGTGCTGGAACTTCTCAGGGATGACCAGAGACTGAAAATACCACAAAAGCAAATCAGAATTGCATGAGTCTGCAGAAGCATTGGATATGTATGAAGCCAAATAGAGAAACAGAAGTACATGTAGGACACTTCCTATAAAGATAAACCAAATCAATGAAGTAAGACTGTGCTTGGTAGAAATGGTGCATACAGTTAACAGTTCTTGAACATGGTTTATTTAATGCACATGCTCACAAAATACACCCGAAATATTATACAGGGTGACAGCACAGTATTTACTGCACATGTAACAGCAATAATATCAGCATCTGCCTAAGAATTCAACCAGCATAAGTCTTAAATGGCACTTTGGCTCAAGTTGTCTCTAGCACAGCTTGGTGTGCCATGCAGCTCTGAAAAGACCGCCACATTAACAAATAGAATTGAAGTTAGACAAACTTTAAAAAAAAAAAAAAAAAAGCAGCTCATCAGTGCTTTGACTACCCTGTAAACTCTAGTTTTACACATTAAAATCCACAATTAACCTCCCAGCTTGGGAATACCACCATAAAACACAGAGGCTAAAACGAGTTAGCTTTTACACTCAGCCGGGTACTCTGCATTTCTGTAGGTTTCTCTTGACAGGTAAACCATGCCGATGTTAAAGTTGTTGTCCAGATATACTTCAGTCTGAAATCTGGAGTAACTCAAAACGAAACTTCTTTATCAACTACGAGCAGCAGAGGAGAAGTTGATCCAAGCACTCACGCTTGCTAGCTAGCCTCAGCTACTGTAGCTTAGTAAGGGGCTGATAGCAAGTTACGCTAATATGACGATTGTATACAAAGTATCTCAACGATTCAGCATTACTCCGCTCAGATATGCTGTTTATGATTTATTATAGACATTAGCAGGACAAACAACTGGGATTCAAGCTGGATGATTACAGATTTTAAAACTACCCCAGGTTGGTGGAAAACAGACTCACCATCTTGGAAGTAGGTTCCGTGCAAAGAGGAAGACGATACGTCCTCGCGAGAGTTTGGATGCGTTTTGGAACGGAAGTTGTTCCTTCACTTTAAACCTGTCCGGCCTAAACGAAACAAAGTAAATACATGATTAAATTAAATTAATAAAACATCGAAAATCCCATTTGAATGAAGACATATTTTAATCTTAACTGTATATATGTATCTTATATATCTAACAATCACATCGACACCCTGTATGCTGTTTAAAGAATTAAAGATAATTTTCGTGTTGGTGAGGACTGGGTGGAACTTGTGATGTGTTGACTTTTTTCTTACGTTAGCGTAAATTCGTCGCAATGGCGGAGGTTACAGCAGGTACCGTTGGAGCTTGCTCCGATGTAAACACAGCTGCTAACCCAACAGAAATCGCAATGGCGTATCTACAAGACGAGGTGACAATTAATTGTTGGACTGAGAGTTTTTGTGAAGAAAATGTTAAACATTGAGCTCTTTCTGTGTAGTGTCAGTCCCGTATCCTGTTAGCATTAATATACTTGGCTAGCATTAATGATGAGCTGTCAGGTGAGATAGATTCACTAAAATATTTAGTCTGACAACAGAAGACATCATCTTGAAAGGTGATGGACCTCTTTCTTTATTTAATGCTATTTTGATTTATATTTTACTTTATTATAACTGTTGATCAGTGTTTCTGGAGCCAAGATATTGATGCAAAATCCACAGTACACACCCAGAAGTGTTCAAGTACTTCCCACGGAACTTAGTGCATTTGTTAGAAAACAGCTTCCTTGCAGGGATATATTACGTTTTTATAAAATCTAAGCACTTTGGTTATTAATCAGTTCATAATCAGAATGATAAATTTCAACTGTAAACAAGATGGAACTCACTAAAATTTTCTGAAATAATGATTAGTTTGCTTTTTCCCCCTATTGCTTGTTTTTTATTATTATTACTATTTCTCTAGAAGACTGATGGAGACATCGCTAACCTTAACCTGGGAGAACTGGACCTCACAACTGACGAATTTATCTTAGATGAAGTGGATAGTAAGTCAAAACTTAGTTATTGAAACACATCTCATATTTTTCTAAGCTTACTCCATGTCATACACAATGTTTTGTGTGATAACAGTAAAACTAGGGTCAAATGTTTATCAGTTTTGGAGAAAAGCTCCTGCCAAGTCAAAACAATCCAGTTTTAAGAGTTTCTAAAGATTTCTTTAGACATAAAGTCATTTCCCTTTTTTTCCCCCTGCAGTTCATATTCAGGCCAATCTGGAAGATGATCTTGTAAAGGAGGCACTTAAAACGGTAAAAACATCACAGCACAAACATACAGTGGATGACTTTTTTCAAATGTGCCATAAAAGTCGAAAGTTTGGGTCACTTACATTTTATTGCTGTTTTTCTAAATTGTAGAATTTGGACTCCTCGCATTAAAGTTAAAATATCCAATGAATGTTTGTTTCTTTATGCAAGCAGTTCTGCTCTTTTTTTGGTCTTCCCCAGCAGTCGTTTCTTTTTAAGGTTTGATTTCCACAGTCTCTCATCCCAGCAAGATGTTAAGATATGTCCACTGCATCAACCCTGCAAAGTATAGATGTGCTTTCTAATATGAAATGTCATTAATTAATTTCTGAAGCTGGTAATTTAAACAAATTTCTCCTCTGGAACAGTGGGAACTTTCTGTTTTCCTTTTCCGAGAAGGTTGTCAATTGTCGAGCAATTCTCATCTCAGTGGTTTCGGCTCTTGAAATGTCTTCAGGCTTTAATGTCTTTAAATGGAAGACTGACTCGTCCTTTGCTTTGAGGTTTCTTGTCATAATATATTGAAGCTGTGTTTGTAGTGTGCCAAGAATATCTTTTCTGTGGTTTCATTAAGAAGGGAAAAATCCCTGTCTTCTTGGCATAGCTTGCCTATTTACAGGAAACACTTCCACACGATTCTCTGATTAAATTGGTTAACATAACAACATTGCAGATGGTATTTAAAGAAGAGAATGTGTCCAAACCCATCACATAGCTGTAAAATCTCTACAGCTGTTTATTATATTGTGTTTTTTTATATTTGTGAGTCCCTGTTGAAGAAAAATACAAAACATGTTTTTGACTGTTTTCCACTGAACATTTATGTGTCAGTTGTAATGGATGAAAATGTCCTCTCGTATGTTTCCAGGGTGTTGACCTCCGTCAGTACTCCAAACAGGTGGAGACAGAGCTGCAGAAGATCGAACAGGCCTCTATTAAAGACTGTATCCTTCACAGCTCACCAATGTTACACTGGGAAGAGTTTCCTAACCGTTAATGATTATTAGTTTCCTATAACATGTAAAAATTAAACATTGAGGCTACTTGATTTGCTTGTCATCAACTTTTGTTGATAAATTCTCATCTAGTTACACAGTGATGATGTGTGTAGTTCTCCTGAGCACTCAATACCAGACATAAAGGAGAGTCAGAACATCGCTCTTCTGCACAACCAGATCACTGCCTGCGACTCCATACTGGAGGTAAGACGACACAACTTCACAATCATCCTGTAATCCACTGCAGGTCGAGCTCAGTATCTGTCTTAACTGATGATATATTCTTGTTACCAATATTTATCCATTTAAGACTCATTGGAGTTAAATCCTTATTTTATTCCAATTAAAATCACAGATACCAAATGATGTTTTACCTCTCAAACATTGTAACTTATTAAGGATTTCTCTTAATTAGAGTTTATGGTTTGTTTCTGGTGCAAGGAGCTCCAGGTGGAAGGGGCAGCATCTGTAAAACACATCTTTCCAAGCTCAGCTCTGATATGAGAAACAACACAGTGAATTAAATTACTCAGTTATTAACTAGTTGATATGTGATTAGATATGTAGGTCATATATTTGCTTTTAATTTGCTAGTTTAGCTCAGTTTTATCTGTTGAAGTAGAGCAGATATCTACGCTATGTTAATCCTTTCCCTAATTTACTGAAAAAGCTTTACCTTGTCTTCATTTTAAAACATAAGAATTTAGATCAGGGAACAGATTTTGAGTGTTTCCTCTTTGTTTGTTTTGTCCAGCGTATGGAGGGCATGCTGAGCGGCTTCCAGAGTGACCTGTCCTCCATCAGCAGCGAGATCCAGACCCTGCAGCAACAGTCGGTCAGCATGAACATCCGGCTGAAGAACAGGCAGGCCGTTCGCAGCCAGCTCAGCCAGCTGGTGGACGAGCTGGTTGTCCCCGGAGCCATGATCTCGTAAGTTTAAAAGCTGCAAACAGAATAACTGGAACTGTGCTGAATAAATAGGAAAACTCAGTGAGTGATATTTGTGGCAATCCTGCTTTATCCTTCATTAGACACTCACTGAAATGCTTGGAAATTTTCAATTTCAACCATAGAGACAAGTGTTATTGTTATATTGGAGGATATTACAAGACTTTAAAACTTGGTTACTTCTTTTTCTAGAATAACAAAAGTTCCACAGTAGTAGGTGGTCAATACTAAAAGTTTCATCTCATTTTTATGTTGAGAAACAATCTTAATGAAGTATCTGGGATGCAGCCTGATCTTTGATGAGTGGGGAGAACTCCATGTGGTTCCATGGACTGTATGTCCAATGAAGTGACCAAACATGGTTGTCCACCCAGTAAAAATACTGTGTAACTTTTGGCCAGTGGGGGGTGCTAAACCTGTATCTTCCCACAGGACACCCAATCCCTTTCCTGCTTTCTCTTTCTGGCCTCCTCAGACAACGTTTTCACCTTCTTACTTCGTTCAGCCATGACACACCTTCAATCGAAGAGGAGTAACAAGTAGCTCAAAGCAGAGCCCTCTGTGTTTATAGAGGAGGAGCTTAAAGCAAAGCCCTGCCGGTCACATGATACCGTGAGAGACGGATCCGCTCCTGCAAAGTTACAATGTCTGGTTTCTGAAGAGGACAGCCCCCTCGGAGCACCGACACACCTCAAACACTGTATATTGACCCCAGAAATCATCGATTATTACTCGCATCAGGCTGATATTTGGGTCAAAAATTACACTGTATCCCTTTAACAAAAATCCCTACCGCTTTGGGAGCATATGCAGAAATTCTGATATATTTGTTTACCTTTCTGCACTAGAGATCAGAAACTTTTTAACCAGAAGTTAAAACTTTTATCCAAATCTGTTTAGACTAATGCTGATATGTGGTGAATGTTTCTTACTTGCTACAAGATAAAAAGCTAAATGATTCCTGTTGTTAATGCTTTATAATATTTGTCCATAACAATACAATAATTATAATAAATAAAATAAATTGTAAAATAAAATAAATTGTAGAAACCTCCAAATTTGCCCAATCACAGCTTTTTTTTCTTTTTTACAGCATAGTAACAGATTCTGTCCAGACATGATAAATTACAAAATGAACTTCATGTGTTGTGCGCTTTGCTGTCTTGTCTTCGCTCAGAACAATCCTGGACAGTCCGGTGACGGAGCAAGAGTTTCTGGAGCAGCTCCACGAGCTCAACAACAAGATCAACTTTGCCAAAGAGCTGAGCTTCAGGGAGACTCTGGCCTGCTCCGACATTCAGGACATTGTTGACCGCTTAAAACTCAAGGTAACTCATTGAGAGACCGCCCTGGAGCTTTTGCTACGAAGTATTGTAATTTAGAATATATTAAGTTTGAGAAGATACGTTTGAATCAGTCGAAATCTATTTATAAGACAAAAATCTGAAATATTTAATTATAAAAACCGAATTTAATTGACAAGTTGTCTGTAGATGAACTGATACAGTGATGGACTTCACATTTTTTAGTAAAAGTACAAAAAAAAGTTAGAAATTTAAATGTATGCACACTTAGATATGAATTAAAGTAAAAGGGAAGGCAGTATTCAGAGACACAAATATATACATACAAGAATGAATAGGATATTTTATTTTATTTTAGCAGTAAAAATGGAAACACAAAGGGAAATCTGTTTAACATCTAGTACCGTTGTTACAAATAAGAATTAAACCAACAACCAAAGAATCACCCTGTGTCTTCAGATTATCGGGTTGTGCATATTTGGGTAGATGCATCTTCAGACTGAAAATAACACTTTAATAATCTTCACTTCAGGCAGTTTCGAAGATCAGAGAGTTCATTCTTCAGAAGATCTACTCCTTCAGGAAACCAATGACAAACTACCAGATCCCACAGAACACCCTGCTGAAATACAGGTGTGTACAAGTGTAAGCTTTCCAATGATGGTGTACATGGTAAATGGTCTGAATAGCTGTGTGTTCCAGCTTTGTGAGAATTAAACCCTCAACACAGTTTGATCATTTCCAATACCTCTATTTCATGTCTTTGTCATCACAGTGTATTTTATGATTCATTATAAGATGTAACAGAAACCAATAGTGAGGTTATATTTCTTGTATTTGAGATCAATTATAGTTACAAACTAATATTGTTGTTTGTTTCGCTGTAGATTTTTTTATCAGTTCCTTTTGGCCAATGAGAGAACGGTTGCTAAGGAGGTCAGAGACGAGTATGTGGACACTATGAGCAAGATTTACTACAGTTACTTCAAGTCATACAGCGGCAGGCTGCTGAAAGTGCAGGTCAGCCAGTCAGCCTTTTTTAAAAAGAAAAAATTAAAAAGATCATGGCTTCCATGAGCTCATTTCTGTTTCTTTATGTGACATTTTAAGACTGCATGCTTCCATCTCTGAGGCTGTTAGAGTTTAAGCATCACTTTAAATGATGTTTCTCTGTCCTGCTGCAGTATGAGGAGGTGGCAGATAAAGATGACCTGATGGGAGTAGAAGACACAGCCAAGAAAGATATCCTTTAAAGTCTATTTTGGACTTTTTTAGAAAGTATTTAACACTTTTTGATTGTTACACACCCTTTTTCATGCAGTAAAACTGATTTGAAATGAGAGAATAGAGCAAAAAAAAAGAAAAAAGAAAAAAAGAAGCCAATGCTACACACTGCAACTTTTCCAGAGTTTATATCAACATTTCAGTTGAGTTAAAGAGAGTTTCATTTCATGATCAGACCTTGCAGCTGCAGGTTTTGTCTCCAAAACATTTTTAACAGATGGTATGCAGTAAAACCTGATATCCTGACATCTAAGGAGCAGGCCTATACATGCTTAGGACTTGGAACAGAATTCATCACTACCTCCTATGTTCACATTGAAGGTTCTTTGAATAATCTGTGATGCACTTTTTTACGTGTATTAGTTGTGTCGTGGTTATTAATCCTTAGCCTGTGATAATTACATGGTATAAGTGCTATATTGAGGAGTTAAAATCTGTAAAAGGAAATCAAAGAAGATTGTTGTACCCAAGTTTCACAGATGCTACTTTGATAACAAGAAGACCATTTTTAATCCTTTCTGGATCACAAGCTGTGTATAGAGGTTTAAATCTCACTAGTGTAAAACATCTTTCCATTTTAGTGATGAAACATGAAACTCTTGTGTTTGACGCTCCTTGACTCAACGGGTGCAGGTTTCTTCTCCAAACCATCTTTGAAGAGCAGAAACACCATTTTTACTTTGGGCCAGAGGGGGGCCATACTGAGCCCCGCTGAGCTGGAGGGGCCCATCCTGGTTCCACATACGGCTCAGAGAGGAGACAGCAGGGTGAGATCTGACATACGTTCAGAAAAACTTTTTTTTTACACAGTTTTATTCCCTACTCCACAAGTAGAGGAAACATTGGGATTGATCAACGTCAGAATGCTCAGCCTTTGTGTCTTTCAGTATCCCTATGAGACGCTGTTTCGCAGTCAGCACTACGCTCTGCTGGACAACGGCTGCAGAGAATACCTCTTCCTGTCCGACTTCTTCATGGTGGCAGGAAACTCCGCCCTGGACCTCTTCAACAGTATCATGGGAAAGACTCTCAGCATGTTCTTGGTATGAATGTGTTCACCTCTGATTTGTTGTCATTTGTAAGATCTCATCCTTGTTCAAATGACAAATCAATTAAAGTCGGGGTTTTTCATCCTGGATCTCCTGGATTTAACTCCACCAACAAAGGTTGAATTATTTTTTTCCAACTTATGCTGCAAAAACTGTTGAAATACTCAAAGTATTATATTCCAGATTAAATTTTTTTTATTATTAAGCAATTATTTGCTGTGTCTATAATCATCCAAACTGTGAAAATTATACCACCTGGGGTAGAAATGATTGTCTACCCCAGGTGGAAACAGCTGATATGATCAAATTCAACTGTACTCTAACATATGTACAAAAATACAGATTTTAAACTATCTTTCCATCCTGTTCTTGGTCTCCTGCAGAAGAGCATGTCCACCTACGTATCAGACTGCTACGACAGCATTGCCATCTTCCTGTGTATCCACATCATCCTCAGGTTCAGAGCCATCACAGCAAAGAGGACCATCCCTGCACTTGACAAGTCAGTGTCTCGTTAAAACAAAAAGATGCGTGTAGAATTCTTTTTAAGATCCTTTTAAGTCCTTTTAAGTGTGATGCTGTTTTGAATGAAAAAAAGATTTAAAAGTGGCAAATTAGAAATGGATTTATTTGCTTGTGTTTGTCAGCTAAGCTGCTTTTGTACAGTAACTTTTTCTGAAAATCAGGTTCCTGCTGCAGAGCAAGAGGACATGAGAGAGTGTTCATGAAGCTGAAAGCAGCTCCATTTAGTTGCATATTTAACAGACGGCCCCCAAGTCACCAAAGAGAAAAGAAAAAGTTCATCTCTTAAAGATTGCAGATATAACTGAAGCCTTGTGTGTTTTTTAGATACTGGGAGGCCGTGTTGGAGCTGCTGTGGCCAAGGTTCGAACTGATTCTGGAGATGAACATCCACAGCATCAGAAACACAGACCCCCAGAAACTGGGAGTACTGGACACCAGACCACACTACGTATGTTCACTCAGAGTGAAAAGCATTCATCTCTTTGATAGCAGCGTGTATTTATTTCATGTAATGGCTGTCATCATATGAAGCAGTGTCCATCAGTGATGTGAGTGCATGTTTGCTCATTTCAGATCACTCGCCGATACGCAGAGTTCTCATCAGCCATCGTCAGCATCAACCAGACATTTCCCAACGAGAGGACAAACACTCTGCTTGGACAGCTGCAGGTAACACACACACATAGACACACCATTTTTACCCACATCTTCTGGTAGTTTGTTGCCAAATTGACTCAGGTTTTTTGTGGTGAGGTCTTCACATACATGAAAAACATTCAAAACTGTAATCGAAATTCAAAAAGACGTTCGTGGTTTCATCGTCTTTCAGATTGGTGAAAAAAAACAACTTCATAAATACAAATGATTTTGTATCAGTTTTGTTTCCCCAGTCGATTAAAGCAAAGTGTGCTTCTGTCACCATCCTTATTTTCCTAATAATTATTATTCTGTCTCACTAAATCTGAATGTGAATATTTATTTTCAGGTTGAGGTAGAAAACTTTGTGCTGAAGATGGCTGCAGAGTTTCCCTCCAGAAGGGACCAGCTCATCTTCCTCATCAACAACTATGACATGATGCTCAGCGTCCTGATGGTGAGTACCACACATCAGTGTGACAGTGTATGAATGGTGCAAGTTGTTTTAAACTCAGAAGCTTGAAAAGTGCCGTATAAATGCAGCCCATACTGAGAATTGTTATGTAGTATGATTATTACAAACCTATTGTGTCTGTAGACTGTTTGTTTTAATTGTAATAAACTAAAATGTACCCATTTTGATTCCTCATCTGTTCTGCTCATATTCTGGTTGTTTTTCTCTTGTTTGTCCAGGAGAGGGCAGCAGATGACAGCAAAGAGGTTGAAGGTTTCCAACAGTTGCTCCTGGCTAGAACACAGGTCAATGAGATCATATTTTATTTACATGATTTGATTGAACAGCAAAAAAGCTTCACTATCATAAAGATTTTGTGGTTTTTAGTGAATGTTAACAAAGTTTGTAGTTGTAAATCAAGCTTCGTCGCCCTGTGAAAAGAATATGCTCTAGAAATCTGAGTTTGTGGATGTGTAAATAAGATTTGTATCTGTGAAGATACGCAGATGGCAAGTAAATGGAGTTATTTTTTGTATCTGTGTTTACAGATATAAAGCAGAAAACTCTAAAGTTGCAGCTGTGAATTTTAACTCTTGTCTTTATGCCTTTAACTGACTGGATGGTGACCTGTCAATCACTAATCAAACTGTCCAATCAGAGTTCAGATGGCTTTGTCACCTTCAGACTGCTGCAGGTTCTTAAATGGGAGTAGATTTTAAAGACTAATCATGTTGTGACTACTTCTGCAACTCAATTTGTTTAGAATTTATAATAAAGTAACCACCAGGGACCCCTTTAAAAGAAAATCACACCTTTCCCCTTAAGGCCCTTTTGCTGATGTGACTAAAAAAAAATGTATATATATATATATATATATATATATATATATATATATATATAAGATAATAATTTCCCCCAAGGTTAACTCATCATCATCATATACAGCAAATGTGAATCCATTTTCATTATTTTAATGCCAGTTTATTTACATAATGACAAAGGAGATTATTTTCTATTATATATGTAAATATTTATACTATATATTACTATCTATATACTCCTATCACAATGTCAATACCAGGGTAGTGGTTGCATTAGGAGGCTCAACATTTATTTACCACCACTAAATCTTTATGACTCCGATATCTTGACATCTGAGGTTTTCCGGTTTCCTCTCTGTTTATCCACTGTTTCTTCCCTGCAGGAGTTTATTGAGGAGATTCTGTCTCCCCCCTTTGGGGGAATGATTGCTTTCGTGAAGGAAGCCGAGGCGTTGATGGAGAAAGGGCAGCTGGACCGACTGAAGAATGAGGAAGGTGAGAGAAAGTTGACAATGGTAGACTGTCTTTATGGAGGGTCGAAGTATACGAGTCAATATGCTTCAGGTTTTTTTCTTTTTATCTTTCCTCGTTAGTTTTCTGCTTTGTGAGTGTTGTGACGAGAATATCGTTTAATTCTCACGGAATACGTTCACATCACAGAACTGCCAGAGATTATACTTTATCTTTTAGTTTCACTCTGTCCTTCTCAAGCCCATGTTGTTTTCACACCGTGTAGTTAAGTTTTGTTTTACAAAGTAATGAGCCACTCCCCTTCCAGGCTTTTAGTTCAGTTTTGTTTCTCTGTTCTGAGTCTGGTGCTAAAGAATCGCCACCTCGGTCTCCCACATCCTTTTTTTCACGTTTTATTGAGTCAACGTCTAGGTTTCCACCCATATCCACTGCATTATATCTTTACCGCGGCCTTTGTTTCACCCATAAATGAAACCACACAGGAAAACGGCCCCAACAGTGAAACATGAAAATCAGCCAAACTGGGCCAGAATTCAAGCCATTTATCGTGTGTGAAACCTATCCGTATGTGTCTTTGTGCAGCTCGCATCACTCAGCTCGTTCGGGGGTTTTCCGGGACGTGGAAACAGTCGGTTGAGTCCATGAGTCAGGATGTCATGAGGTCCTTCACTAATTTTAAAAATGGGACCAGCATCATACAGGTGAGCCAGCCATCGGGCATGTCATGCAATTGCCCACAACAGCCTTTTAGTCCTGCTGTCCTACCACTGTGAGCTAGAACTGCACCACCAGTATGGGACGATCAAACTTCTGCATTAGCATCTCTTGGGTCTTTTCACCTAAGATTTTTCAAGCCGGGACAGATTTTCCCTTTGTTTTTTTATCATGTCATGCATGAAAGTACAGAAGTGGCCTGTGGGTTGAATTCGCCACTGCTGTTGTCACTCAGCTGATTCAACCACGCGAGCCAGACCAGCAGAGCAAAAAGGCCCCTTCCTGAGATGACTCATGACATTTCTTGTGGCAAAGAAAAACAACTTGAAGCAAATGCAGATGCTAGACAAGGTGTAAAATCCCCACAAACAGTTAGAAAACAGACACAAAAAAACACAGGAGGGTGTTCAGTTTTAACAAAAAGAAGCACAAAATGACCAATAGGGGGACACAAGAGGACCACAGAGATGTAAAATCACCACAAAAACAGGATGTTGGTGTAGATTCTCAGTCGCCAAGGTAATCCTAGGATCTTGAATAAAAGCAGCTGGACTTTATTTTGTTGGTTTTTGAAGGTGTTTCACCTCTAATCCAAAAGGCTTCCTCAGCTCTAGCCAATCAGTGGGAAGTTTGTGAAGGTCACATGCATCACTGACCCCCAACAGAAGCAGAGGTCTTCATGCACCACATTAGCTGTGTGGACGGCAACATCAAGTTCACTTAGGAGGATGGGAAAGACAACAAGTTGTCTTCTTTGAGCTGTGCAGTGCGCATTGAGGAGGATGGAAGCAGAAACATACACACACAGACCCATATCTATTTTATTTTTGGTAGATTTCAAACCCAACAACTAGCTTAAATGGATGCTTGTTCACCGAAAGGAAAAAAAACACCCAAACACAGGCAGAGTGGCATTGTTTATGCAATGCAGTGTCCAGACCTTTACATTGATAGGTCGCTTCACAGACAACATGACTCAACACAGGAAAGCCAGCTCTTCAGGTCAAGACTCTGCAGTCTATCTGCATCTCAAGAATAAGGGACACTTTTGTCACTCACTTCAGAAAGTAAAGTTTGAGAAGAGGTGGCCTTGGGTATCACCTTCCTTAGCACCTATAAT
Source organism: Leptatherina wallacei (assembly GCA_028567055.1). Classification (NCBI taxonomy): domain Eukaryota; kingdom Metazoa; phylum Chordata; class Actinopteri; order Atheriniformes; family Atherinidae; genus Leptatherina; species Leptatherina wallacei. Next base: position 22,007,121 of record JAOXYM010000018.1, read on the forward strand.
GCAGCTTCGACTTGCCTCCCCAGGAGATTTCACAACAATTCACACATGGGGCACGTGACCAAAACAGCTTTGGTGGAGCTGGTTAAACATCTCACAGGTGACAATGACAGTGACATTCAATACTGAGGTTAGTCAGACACGTTATCTTAACAACCTTCCAAGTGTGAAAGTTTCTTTAACAACTTTATAGTAAGTCGAAACTTCATATCAGACATAATAGAACTGAAGAAGCTGTTGAGATGAGAGTTAAATGGTTTCAAGAACCAAGAAAACCAACTCCAAGTGACTTATTCAAGCTTTAAGATTAAACAAAATATAGATTAACATGACATTACCTAAAGCAATTAGGGAAAAACAGCATGCAAAGCATATAGTCAATGTAAAGAGGCATACATTGCTTAAAATGTGTGGAAAGAGTCAATGTACAGTATATAACAACAAAAGAATTTAAGATGACCGCAAAGAAATGTAAAATGATGGGAGGACACAAAATAACTACAAATCAACACAAACAAATCAACAAAATAGTTTGTTATTGTAACAAAGCGACCCAAAATATACTGAGTAAGGTTTTACATTTTGCTAGATGCGTTGTGTTTTCATTGTATCAAATTATGTGATTGCAAAGTAAACCAGAACTGCTGGTACAGTTCTGATGCATCACTGCAGGTGGAAAAATTTTGTTTATGCTCTCAAGACAATTGAAGAACAATAGGCCTGATTAATTAAGGAATTGTAAAAAAAATTTTAATTACAGATTTTTCTTCTTCTTTTTTTTTTTCAAACATTTCCATTTGAGGCCGTGTGAGAGATCATCTTAGAGTCCGAGAGGGGAATCGTTTAGTTTCGAGTTTTAGTGACATCTTAATTAATTATTACTGGAATGGGTGTTTTTATGTCTAGCATTATTTCCACTTTCCCTTGGAGCTATACGTTATGAGACGGTCACGTATCAACCTGTAACATCGGATGCTGAAGTTTCCGACCTAGTATGAAGCAGTAAATGAGGTTTTTTTTTAAGGTTCGATCTGAAACTGTGGTTTAATGATTATTACGCTTCAACTTGGCGTGCATGTTCACCCTTCTTCTTTTGACTGTACATCCTGTGATCTGTCCTGTTTCCACTGAGGTTGGCAGGATGTACGCAAGGGGAAAAAAGGAGACGTTCAAGGCAAATCTGAAGCGCCCACCATTATCATGTAGGAGGAAGTTAAGAAGTGAGCGATGCACAAAGTTATGCAGCAACTCTTGCTCTTTATCTACCCCCCCCCCCCCCCCCCCCCCCCCCCCCCCCCCCCCCCCCCGCCCCCCCCCCCCCCCCCCCCCCCTACAGGGTGCTCTGACACAGCTGATCCAGTACTATCATGGCTTCCACAAGATTCTGAACCAGCCGACTTTCCGCAGCCTGGCGGTCCGATCCGAGCTCATCAACCTCCACCACCTCATGGTTGAAGTCAAGAAGCATAAACCCAACTTCTAACAGCAGCTTCTGCAGAGACGAGGCCAGCGCGACTTCTCCCGGCTCATTCTTCTAGACTATCTCCGTCTTTAACGTTTGGAAAGCAGTAACAGGACATTTTTCAAACCCGGTCCATCGCAGATCAGTGAGGAGTTTTTACCTGGATCTGAAGCTTTATTTTACTTTGGATATTCTGTGGAATACAACACACATTCTATTTGTTACATTTTGCTCCTCTGATCTTCACTAAAGTATAAATCACATCCATTTGACCGAAATGCAACAAATAAAGAGAGTATAAGTGAGTTGGATACTTTGATATAGGCACAGTGAGCAACTAGACTTCAAGAGATGCTGGCATGTAAGTTAAGCTTCCAATAACCTGATAAATTCATCGACATATTTGAATCATCCTTCAGATTTAGATTACAGGAGAGAAAAAAATGAGTCTTTTTTTTTTTTTTGCCAGTTACTAAAAGCAGCAAAACTCCTTCCTTGACTAAAAGTTAAAAGTGCAATCATGAAACACTGAAATGTTTTTCTCATTTTTGCTTGTTTAAATAGAAACTGAGCATTTTGTTGGCAAAAAATTCTGAATGAAGTGTTTATGTCAGAGAAGATGTTAAGTCTTTCTGCTTTTTTTTTTATTTTTCCAGCTAAAGGAAACCCAACCGTATGTTTTCATGTGATTTATAACACTGCACTAGTGAGAGAGAATCTCTTACAAACCTACTTGAAAAGCTGAGCATTCAACTCAGCGGGTGAGGTGACACTGACCGTAGAAGGTCATTTTTACTTTTCATGTCAGCAAATCTCATATTTAGTCTCAAACCAGCAGTGATGAAGAATCTCTGGTTTCCTCTCTCCATCTGGGGGTCTTAATGCTGTTTCCTGCTGAAAGCATTCATCTTTAAAAAAAAACTGCTGATCCCTGTTTTTATTAAACAGGGCAGGATTGTTTAGTGTCCATATTTGATGCTTGTTTTTTTTGTACAACAGGAAAATCTTGAAGATAACAGATAATACGATAATATGTTTAATTTTGTTGGCTTTTTTTCTGGGAATTGCTGACCAAAAAGAAAAAGATGGTCCTGTAGAAGCTGCACTCTTTCTGAATGATAAAAATCTAATCCGGAGTGTTTCTTCAAGTTGTTGTGTGCCTTTTGCTCTTTTGTCCAACTGTGTTGCATTTGTGTGAAGTCATTCCCATGTATCCTTACATTCTGTGAACTTTAACAATGATCACTCAACACAATGTTTGCTTGTTTTATTTTAATCACTTTATTAATTTCCTTGATAATTTAAATATATAAATATATGTATATCACCGGATAAATCACAACAAAAGTCTACAAAACAACGTACATGAACTTTGACTACCGTAATGAAAATGTCACAAACACATTTAGTCAGCTTAAAGTCAAATTTTAATTTCTTTGGATGAGACATTTACTTTGATTTGTCAAAGAAATCAATGAATATTTGCTTCAGTTTTTAACCCATTGGTCAAATAAGTGTGATAAACAAAATATTATTACAGGTGAAATTAAGTCTTTTTCAGTCCAATAATTGACATAAACACAGCTGGAAAACCTAATTCCAGGTATATTGTTGCTTGAAAATGAAATGGGCTCAAATTATTTTTGCAGTTCTGTTGCAAACGTTTTGTACAAATAAATGTTGATGGTATGTGGCAACACTGTTTTTATAATCACCTGCTTTGAAAGTTCAACTATCAAACTATCGAGAGTTCAGTGAAAAATATAAAATATAATTTTCATCCCAAAATAAACTGTCACCCCATGTAAACTAACAGAAACTGACAAAATGTTGATCTTGACAAATATTTTAACTGTTTGATTATCAATGAATTATGTTTTATAGGTCAGGTAATGAAAGAAATACAATTTTGATAGCTATATTGACTAACTTTATATTGGATATTAAAGAAAAAGAGCTCCTTATATTTCCAGCTTAAATCCGAAGCAACTCCCAGCTGACAGATAAACTAAGAACTAAGCCAAAAAAGTGTCCCAGCATGACTACACGAGACAGTTTTACTTGAAAATAAAAAAGGAAGATCTAGAACATGTCGATCAATGTTACAAAGGTCGATGTCTCTTTCTTTACACTGTTATCAAACATGAAACATTTGACATTTTGTAACTTTGAACTTTTATAATAGAGAAACTGAAACTGAAAGAATTGAATAACTCAGAGCTTTTTCTGACAGCATAACATAACTGTTTTATAAGCATTTAAGGCTAATCTTTAACTAATGGTTCACATATTTAAATTCCAAGCAGTTAATAACAACATTGTGGTGATTTAAAAAGAAAATCCTTTATAGTGACATGGCTCATAATAGACACACCCTCAAATGAGCTGTTCAAACACTCATCTTTGGAAGAAAGTCTGCAGTACATCCTCTCCAAAATCCATGTGATCAGTGTTTCTCCATCCTGGTCCTTGAGAACTACTTCCCTGCATTTTTTAGATGTTTCTCTCCTCTAACCTTTTCAACAGGTTGTCATTGAGCTCTTTTCAAGCCTGTTGATGAGGCGTTGAAGCAGGGAGGCATCTAAAACATGCAAGTGGTTCCCAAGGACCAGGATTGAGAAACAATGATTTAGAGAATCTTTACTAACATGTTCAGCTATAAACTTCTGCCTCAACATTTATCATCTTGTACTTATCCATCCCTGAAAGTAGGCTTCTTCAAATTAATTGACTATTTTTATAACTTTTTTAATTTCCAGATGTTCCCAGGTTTATGACCCCATTCAGTATTTATGCAGATATGAATGTTCATGCAGTAAGGGTGTCCAAAGTTGGTCCTTGAGGGCCACTGTCTCTGTCCCTGGAGGACAGACTTTGGACAGCTCTTATCTACATTAGTACTCTGATTCAATCATCAACAATCCAATATATACACACACACACACATATACATATATATATATATATATATATATATATATATACA
>JAOXYM010000018.1:22023553-22035423 GCA_028567055.1 Leptatherina wallacei
ATTTGAACTAAAAGGACTCTAAATGTCTATTCTTCTTAATCAGATGCTGTTTCACATCAAATTTTGTGTATGCAGCAGATTTAACTTGTGAGTTAGCAGATTTCCTGGCAGCAGACTTTTTGTCAAGATTCAATGTTTTTATAATTCTAATAAAGCCTTTGGTTATTTTAAATAAGTTATGTAATTGCTGTTTACAGTTTAATATGAAATAAATGCAGCTCTGATTTTGTAAACATGTACCCAAAACCCATTGAATAGGCCTACCTTAATGATTACACTCAGAGAGTAAAGCTTTCAGAAAATGGAACAAATAATGAAAACACGTACGGCATCATCACTAAAAGAGCAATTGTTAACCTAAAAATAATGTCTGGAGCAGCTTGCATTTAAAATCCGGTGTTTCTAAAACAGGAATTTCCTTTTGCATTAATCGGCCCCAAATTCACCGGAAAATAAAAATGAAGAGGGAAACTTTTTGTCATGTAGACAGTTTTTTTTCCACTGCTGCAGCTTTCTCCAATCATGAGGACGTGTGAGGTTTTCCATCTTATACGGTGATTAAATGACAAGAGTACTTACTAATCAGTCTTGTATTTGTTTTTTTTTTCTTTTATTGTTTCCAGGAGTTGAGGGGGAGTCCACCGGGAACAGAATGGGTCAGCCGTGCTGGAATCTGGGAATCTGTGTCCTTCCAAGTGTACTTGCCCTTTGTTTAATCATCGTGGTTGGACTCTGCCTGCGATCAGGTAGGTGTCAGGTTGTGTCTCACTGCCCCTCCATGACAATCTGGCGCTGTCCAGTAAAACCACTGAAGCCTGTTATATTCATGTATTTACTGTTGTATTCAAGAGGCATTTAATGGCATTTTAATACTTGACCTAATATACTGTGTGTTGGATTTGGTTGCAGGAGTTTTAGCCATAAAATGTTATTCTAAATATGAAGTGATGTTAAGGATCCGAGTATCTCCTTAACTCCTGTGACTTAATACATCAACATGAGATTTTATATGATTTTATTTTAACCCAGTAGTGGAAGGTATATGTAATTCAGATAATCCATAACAGATACTTTTTGCTCTACTACATCTGTCTCTTTTTTTGTTTTTAAAATGTTGTACATTACAATCGTTACTAGTACAACTTAACTTTTTGAATTCATTCATTTAGATTTTTTTCCTGCTGTTCACTGCTATTTCACCTCAACTCCTGAACTCACTTTAAAAAGTTTCAATATTTCAAGTTTTTTATCCAGAACAATAAGAAAGTTAAAGACTAAAATTGGAGGCCAATCTTACTGTTTTACTCTTCCTTAAGACTCATTTTATTTGGAAACAAGTTTTTCTAGCTTTATCTGAATGGCAAGTTTCAAATGAAGTATGAAGAAGACAATTCAAAACAATGAACTCTGTTCTGCTAAAGCATCTATGCCATCTTAATATTGATGGTATGTACAAAACACCAGCATCTGTTCGCTCAGTTTATTTCCATTCACACTTATTTACAGAGCTTTGTTCAGAAAAGAAAAACAGTGAGAAGCAATTATGATTATTAACAAAAGAGCCAAAGTTTTTCAGTATGGACGGCAGAACCTATATCATGGATTTCAACCAGCCTCTTCTCGTTCATCAAGTCAGCTCAGGTGTGTGAAGTAAAGGAAAACAAAGTAGACTGTTGCAATCATACCATTTCCACACCGGGAAAGATCCACTTCCTTAAAATTAGAAGCAATTACAACTAAATATCACTAGATGGCAGCATAAATCAAACCCTTAGACACGATGTGCCTTTTATAAAGGATTTCCCAGCTTTCTCTTTCCACTGTTAGATTTGATGCAAGTGCATGAAGAAATAGTTGACGACCAGATTCCCAACGTACAGCAGTGAGTAAGAATATTTTGCAGCACTTTAGATCAGTGAAAGATGTTGAGGCAGTTTTGTGTCTGATAAAGAAGAATCAAAGGCTTCACTGTAAACTCAGCTTTAAAAGAGCTCTGAGGAAGCACTTATTTTATCCCAGTTTTTCAGATTTTTCCTGAAAACGTTGTTTAATATGTACCTTGGAGGTTTAGCTCACACCTGCTTCAGCAGCAGCCCGTACGGACGAATGGACTCCTGAACGATGGCCCTCATCTGGATGTCGCTGCTTCCATCAGGGATGTACACCACCCAAACATCTTCTCTCTGGCACTTTATCCTTTTCTCAGGGTTGATGCGGTTCTGAAGAACCACTTCGTACGTCTTCCCATCCACTTTGGACTTGAACCTCTTGCAGTACTTCTCTGCCGTCTTGATGTCTGGTGTAGAGTACACGCCCCTGCCCCTCATCTTCTCGGTGACCAGGGCGGCGGCGCCGGCTTCCAGAAAATTTGGCTCGTCATCTGGGTTTTCATCCCGGGTGAGGATGATGCCTTGGGCACCGTCCATGTTGTATCCTTGATAAGAGACCGGCCAGGCATCCTTCCCCGTCCCGAGCCAGCCGTCCCCATCGTCATACTTCTTTGTGACATACAAGGCAACCCGGTTCCATCCGCAAGGACGGACGTACTGCTCATTACCACGCAAGAACGTCTTGTCACCATCCTGGAAGTAAGCAAAGGGTTAACAGTCAGAGCTGAAACTGTGGATTTTTGTACAAATCTCTCTCAGTTTGATGAGATTATTGGAACCAAAGTTCAGTACAGTACTTCCTGGTGTGTAATAAAGCTTTTTCTCATGATACCCACTCAGTCATACATTTTTCTTTCATTTTCAGTTGCACGTATTTTTCACCTACACGTTTATTACAATATTTACTTCCTTATTTGTTCACTAAAAAGAACAGAAACACCCTCAAAGTCAGTGGTTAATATGTAGACACAGCTTTGCCATTAACCTTAAATTGTATCAACCTGCATTTCACCTTTAGACTGAATAAAACATGTCTTGTGGCCTGTTACATCTGTCACATTCAACCCATTATAACCAGACAAGGAGCGCTTCATTTCCACTCACCTTTATGTTGGTGAAGTTATAGTCATACTGAGGATGGAAGAAATCCTGGACATTGATTTTCACAGAGGTTGTAAGGCTCACCTCAGGCCCAGGCAGGGCCATGGGAGAACTGTACAGTTCCATGCTGTCCACGTCTTGGAGGGATACAGTTCCTAAACTCGGGTAGTCCAGCTGTTTAAATCCCTCCTGTTTATAAAACTCCCTGAGGGCCACAACGTTAACAATGTCCTGCGGTCCCAGCTGGGAGACTCCGCTCGTCGACTCGACCTTGCAGCCGGTGAGAGCGGACAAGGCCTCGAGACACAGGTTCGGGTCTGGCATGGTTCCGGGAGAGGCAGCGGTAGTCAAAGGCAGGACGGTCGGGATCTTATCTTCTCTCTCTGGGACAGCTAGTCTCTCCGTCTTCTCTGAGTTGTTTTTTTTCTTGTGGGAAAGTGGGAGCGGAAGACTGCGACGCTGAGTTGCCTGTTACACAAACTCGAGCCGTTTCACTTTCGTTCTCACTTTCTGTAAATCCAGAGTTTTGTCTACAGTAGATGGGTGTGTTCTAGTTGAAGTGCCAACCACCACAGCTGTTGTTCAAAACGGATTTTCTTCCTCCACCTCCTAAAACATTACGTTCAAATGGCATTGTTGACTAAATCTCTGCATGGATAAAAAAAGAAGAAGCGTAGAAACCACCGAAAAGCTATTGAAACACCCCCCACTGAAGCCATCGCTTGACAGAAAAATTGCTCATGTGCTTCCTCTGCCTGTATGGAAGCCGAAAGCGGCCGTAATTGTTTTTTTTTTTGTTTTGTTTTTTTTAAATTGCAGTTTGGCCTTTTTCACTGTGTCCAAGGTTTTGTTTGTTTGTTTTTATTTTTTAAAACGAAGTTTCTTGTTTTTTTTCTTCTTTTATACAGTGGATATAATCAATTTCCCTGCAATCGCTTTAACTTTTTCAAGATTCCTCACAGTTTACTCTGTCTCTTTGTTTTCTTTAAGTTAAATGTTAACCACAGACCCAGTTTCATGTTGCCCTTTAGCTTATTCTCCCTCTGCTTTGTCTTCAGGTAAATCAGCTGTTTGCTGCTGCTGTAAGCCGGTGGGGTGGAAAGCCAGCCTGACAGTCACAGAGGTGGGTAGATTTTCTTGTAGCTATTTATATTGTATCATAACCTTGTTTGTTTTGGCAAAAATAAACACACATTACGTTCTTATGTATAGTGTTTTCATTTTAAGATTTTACAGGAATATAAATCTGTAATATAATCTGACTACTGTCTCTGCAGGAAGAGTCTTTGCAATATTCCAGTCTGAGGCATCCAAAGAAGCCCCGCCCATCTGGCAGGGGAAGAACCGGATTGGTTGAAGAACATGTCACATACTCCACAGTTGCCAGGGGCAAAAACTGAAATGGACTGCATAACCACAGATAAGCTTTTGTGTTTTTTGCTATTGATCGATTCAGTCAGTAAAACAGCTTTGTGGTCAGATCAACGTTTCACTGACTTTAAAACTATTTTTATTTGGACTTTTGGAAAAAAAATAGTTAAAGACTTATTTTAAAGTTTGGTCACCTGCCTGTTTAAAAATAAAGTAAATAGATTACTTTCACACCTTTTTCAAAAGTGTTTTTGTAAATATTTCCATGAAAAGTATCCATGCACTTTTGTAGTGGTACTTGTAATTCAACATGATTAAATGAATGAATCTGCATAGTTTAATAAAAAAAAAAATGCATAGTACACGGTTAGATTTTAAAATTGATTTTGTTGAACAAAATATTAATGTTTTTCAAGAACTTTTTAAGTATCTTTATTGGCATAAAATAAAGTAACATTTGTAGATATTCGTATTAATTTCAAAGCAACGGTGCACATGTAAATCAGTAATTTTTTTAAAATGTCAAATTGACAAATAAAATAACCTTAAAATTGTTCAATTTTTACCTCAACGTTTCACATATATATACAAACACATGTAAATACTGTTGGTGTGCAGATGCCTCAAATAACTGGTCACTTTGATAAAATGATATGCTAAAAGAAAAGAAAAATCACATTTTAACAAATCATATGTAGATAGAAATAACTGGAGACAGAACAGATGGAGGATTGTCATCAGTTCATGTCCTAACGGTTCTTGTCAATCCTTGCCGACTTACAGTATATAGTGCAGCCTGTGATTTCCTAAATTGTCTCTTTATAAAATGTCACCAGAATGCAACTAAATGTTTTGCTTTTGCTCTTACATGTTCTGTCCTGCTGTCAGAAACAGTGACACCGGATTTCTCTATTGGTCTCTCTGTGGCAACATGAAGCTTTTACATGGAAAAAAAAAAAGATTACAATTTTATTATAATAGGAATTTCTTAAGATCTAATCAGTCAAAAATAGACTACTCAGAAAAAGTTAGGGATATATGGCTTTTTGTATGATGTCAGAACCTAAAACAAACTATAGCCCTTACAGGCGAACTTAATTTGACCTTCTCTAAACTTTTAAATGCACATGTTGAACTGTTTAATGTTTAAGTATTTATTGCAAAAAAAACAAAATCCAAAAGAAGTGTCTGACCCATGAAATGACCACTAAATGTCCTGGTTCAATGACAACTTATTTTTAAACACTCCTCTTCTTCAAAACATTTGTGACAAGTTACTGAGACATTGACATTTTATACATACACACATATACACGTGGTATACACATGTGTGTTAGCTTTTGTTTCAATAAATAGTTTGAAATGAAGGAATTACCATTTCATGACTCCACTTCAATGTCCTCCAGTCCTACATATGATTCCACTGTAACATAAGCATTTTTACATTTTCCATAAATATCACCTGGAAGTTGAATATCCCTAACTTTTTATGAATAAATAAAAAGAGAGAAATATAAATAAAGAAATGATATATGTATATAATGTATGTATTGCCTACTCAGTTGTTATGAATGTATGTATGTTGTACCAACAATTATAAATACACAAATGCTCTCATGATGAATGTAACCCGTCAGCCTTCCTGTGTGAATCCATGCAATAACAGAAGTTATTTGCACTGTAAATAATGTTTATGTAGAGAAATGTAACATCTGTTTTAAATGCCTGTTGTGCAATACTGTTTAATGTCCACTTATTCCCAATTAAACTGATTTGGACATCACTGGGGTTAGTCTTTGTTTTCTTTTTAATATACAAAAATTGTATATCACCATGGATGCCAAAGTTGTGTAAAAGTTGTCTTAATATACAGGGTAACTAACAATGACAAAGGTTGATGCAGAGAACGTGAGCAGAACTAAAATTGATTCAGGAGACCATGTTTCTGGCTGCAGCTCCAGTGATGACAGAGGAATAAATAACACTGTGAGGGCTCTCATCAGGTGGGGACCGGTTGGCTCTCTCCCTCCAGTTCTGTCGGCCCAAAGAGGCGTAGTGGATTGTGTCCTCCTCCAGAGGTGGACTCTCAGTCACCTCATCATCTGCAAACAGACTAAATATATTGAGGTATTGAAATTTTTAAAACAAATCTGAGAAATGCAAGAACTTTCTTGGCAACGCTACCGCTTTGTGTGTTGGACGTCCTCCACAGCTGCAGCTCTGTGTCTTCATGTCTCTGTGCTGAGTCATAAATAAGATGTTTTATTGTGTGAAAATAAAGCAGCCTGTCCTCTTGGTGGACAGAATCTGTAATGTATTTTTGACAACAGTATTAATCAGGGATCCGCCATTATGAACAATTTGGCCAATATTTATATCCGATAATATTGCTGATGTCGATAGAAAGTTTTTTATTTTAAGTTTAAGATGATCACATTCTGTACGTAATGAAAGTTTATATTAGTGGTGTTGAATGATTTGAAGTCAAAGATTACTTTGACTTGAAAGTGTGAAAAATGACCACATTGATGACAGTTTTTCCACTTCAGTTCAACTCCCAACAATGCTGTGCTGCTTTATATTTTGTCTTGTAAATGTTTCTTTTTCTAAGAAAAAAAATCTGTTTTCAGTCCCTTTCTTTTAAACTTTTTTTTTTATACAATATTAGATTATTTAAAAAAAGTTATTTAGCTTGTTATCAGTAGCCTCAATTGCAATCTAATGTTAGTATTAAAATAACCAAATTTCTACCTATAAATTACCTGCATATTTGTGTTTCCTCTTCCTCTTGCACTTCATGCTTGTGAGTAAAGCACATACAACAGCCATGAGGACGATCATCAACCCCAAACCGATAATAGCGATGAGGAGCAGACCTGTCAATCACAGACAAAACATCTGATTAACAGCCACTCCCGACAGGAACCTCCAAATGGGGAGGTTGATGGATTAAAATGGGTGTTTGTAGCACGTGCAGTGGCTGACAAACCATTTTCAGATCTCTTCTTTGTCTCGTTCTTTATTTCATCCACATCTGAAGAGGAACAAGGAAAAAAACTGTGGTCATATCGCAAAATTATAATTTTTATTCTTAACTTCATGGCACATGTAAAGATTCTAATGAAACAAAAGTAAATGTGTGAAAAAATGTGTGTGAAAAAATTACATGTACAAATTAAGTTTTTCTTTTCTTAATTTCATTGTGGCTTGAAGATGGAGAATTGTGAACAAAGAAAAATCGCACCATAGTTCAAGCTATCATAAAAAATGTATGTGAAAGGTTTTTACAAAATGACTTTAATGAGGACAACACCCTTCAAAAAGCCCACAAAACTAATAAGTGTGCAGTAAAAATTTTACAACTAAAGCAAATTTGATCAAAAATGCCACATATCCCTGAAAATTACTTATTTGATTTAATTTTGTAACTGGTGTTGTTTTTAACCCTTCAAAGCCCGACTGAAGAAAAAGTCAATTCTCTTTTCATCTCAAGTCTTTATTTGACCTTTTAACAAAATGTATTTAAAAAAATAGTTACAAAAAATAAATCAGGTTAACGGATATCCACCAGGGGGCAGAAGACAAGCATCTGATTGTGTACAACAGGCATATGGCATTAACAATAACAGAATCTCTGCTGTTAAAGTCCTACCTGTCTGTGTCACAGCAGGCACTGGAGGTGTACTGGTACATGACGGGACACCGGTTGCCTCTGGTTGCACATGAAATATTTGTTAATTTAAATGTCAATCAGGTACTACTTAGTAATGTTTAAGGGAACTACAACAAATCATGATAAGTTATTTGCACGTCAGAATTAAGAAGTGATGAAAGCTGCCAGTCAATACAACCTTCAAATATTTCATTTGTGTTTTTTAAACATAGATAATAATTCAAGGTAAATACAAATTGTCTTTATAAATGAACAAAATTAAAAATGCTAAAAATAATAAAAGTATGAACTTGTATTTTTAAGGAATTTGGTTTATCAGTTAGCCTACTGTGATTTTGTATTTCTAGGTATTTCAGTCAGATTTATCATCTGTTTGTATTTTGGCAAAAAAGGTAACCATAAGTGATAAAGACTAAGGAATATCTACCTGTCAGGACAGTAACTTTGGCCTGCAGTACTCCGTTGCATAAATATTCTCCGTCATCATCTGGCTGCAGGTTCTGGATTTGCAGAGCATCATTAGTGTAGCTAAGTTGACTCCCGTCCATCTCCTGTTTCTCTGTACCATTTCTGAAACGGGTGAAGATGGCATCTCGCTTCTCTCCTTCTCTCTGTCGAAACCACCTCTGTTTGGGTCTGGAGGAGCCGCTGCAGGGGAGCAGCAGTGTCCGGCCTGCAGACACTCTGAAGTCGTGGCCTGAGGGTGAAGAAGCAGAGGAAAGATGGATGTTTGTCACTGTGCTGGTAAAAGGGAAGTACAGTATTTTTAGTTTTAACAAAGCCAGAAGTCTTTACATGCATTATCTCAAAGATATTTTTATTTTGGGAACATTTCATGTCTTATTTGTAACAGAGTATTTTTAAAATATATATTTATAGAAGTCTAATGTGTAATGAACAAATTTAGACCATCGTTTCCCTTTTTCAAACTCGGTTCCTTTTTTCTTTTTACACCAAATATCCTCATTAACAAAACACATTCAATCTCATCTTTTTTGACATGACTGTTTCATTTCCATTGAGACAATCAGGTTACACTGAATATTTAAACATTTTCATATAAATTAGCTATGTGACTGTGATCTTTTTATTCGTACTTTTTGTACTCCCACAATAACCAATTGTTACACCCTTACCAGTCAGCAGTTTATTTGCCATTATAGCAGCTTTAGTTTTATTTGAATATGAAAACTATTCTTTTATTGGCTCTTTCCTAAGAGAAGAAAACTGAAATTAAGTGTGTGCTAAATTCTGATTTAGTTTAAAAAACTTGTGGAAAACACCCATAAACTTAAAATTAATACAACCCAATACCAAAATGTTTTGATGCATCAGTTTGTTCACCTCCATCATACCTGAGAGCACCTGCAGTTCAGCCACTAGCTTCTGGTTACAACGATACTCTCCCCAGTCGGAGTCGTCAAGCTTCAGCAGACAGAGGCTGCCATCGGTCAGCAGAAGGTAGCGCTGGCGGTCCTGGTTGGTCTGGGAGCTGCCCTTTCGGGTAACAAGGACCTTCCTGTCCTGAAGAGTCCAGACCACATCCGAGCTGAAGGAGCCATCACACGACAGACAGATGTGGTGATCCTCTGGGACTGAAAACTGGGAGACAGCTGGAGAGGGACTGTCCATATATCTGAAGCTCTGTTCCTCAAGACCTGAGTTAGAAATGATTGATCTGTTACTTATGTTTTTATTTTAAGGGCACATAAAGCTGATTTCAATAGTTAAAAATAAATAAAAATAAATTTACAGAAAAAAAATTCAGCATCATTAGACCCCCCCCCCCCAAAATTTTTTTTTTCTATGTTTAAAAAGAAGTACCAGTAGTTCAAATAAACACACTATTTAAACACATTTTGCCAAATTTGGCCTTATATGTAATTGTCTTCTACATTTCATGATACCACTGCTTGACACTCATGTAATACGCTCAGTTTTTAGCCTTGTTTCCTGTTTTATCTACCATTCCTCTTTTATCTCATGGAAACATGCCCAGAAAGACTAAAATAACAACTGCAATGGAAAATATTGTCCCAGAGCTACAACTGATGGTGATTGTGTGTCAGTTATAGAAACACTTCATAATTTGCATTATATTCAATATGTATTGTATACAATAAGAATAATAAGATATAAAAGAAATAATAAGAATAACGCATCTCAAGGGGTTATCCTTTTAATAAATTAAAAAAGAAAAATTCAAATTTGATAAAAAAGTTATTCAAAATTTAATTTCTATTGAAAAATGAACGTCTTCAGAAAATATATTTATCCGTGAAAATTGTGAATAATTATGTGAATATTGCAAAGTTGCTGAAGTATAACCTGATAATATTCAACGTTTAATAATGCAGCAAACAATGTACCAATTTAGAACAAACAAAAAAAACATGCTAACTTTACATTTTTATTTAGAATTACTGTTGCATATAAATGTTATCAAATGAATCAAAAGTCAATACAAGTATTCATATAATAGTATAATCTATTTAAAGAAGTATAATGTTGGTTTGTACCTGTGGAGTTTTCCGCACTGCAGATCAGATCTGTGAGCTGGAACCAAACGTGCAAGAAAATCACAAAACTAAGCATCTTCAGGAAAAAAACATGAACTGCAGAGCTGCTGCTGTTCTGTCTGAAACTTGAACCATAAGTCACGCAGTTTTCCACACATCCATACAGTTCTTCTTCCTCTTCCTTAAACAGTAACAGTGGAGCTGAATGTCAGAGTCAAAGAAAATGGACATTTGTATTTTTAACATTGTTAAAATTACATATATATATTACATTATATTTACATTATATATATTGTAATTTTAACTAAATGAAGATTAAATTGACAAAACAGAATAAAATGTGTTTGCTTCTTTTAAATAGTGTGGTAAAAATAATCTGGATTTGTAAAGTAAAAAAAAACAAGAGCAAACTTAGTTTACCTCTCCGGTTGAACTTTTGTTGGAATGAAAAGAAATGATATTACTTAGAAGTATCTAAACAGTAGTCATGATTAAAGCGGTTTGAATTCTCCAGATAGAAAGGAAAAGAGCTTCTGTCTGTCTGTCTGTCTGTCTGTCTGTCTGTCTGTCTGTCTGTCTGTCTGTCTGTCTGTCCGTTACCAATATAAAGTTATGGGTTGATTTTGATGAAATCTCAGAAATGGAAAAAGGAACAATTAACTAGATTTTGGGGCAAATCCGGATCACTGTTTAAATCCAGGAATTTTTTTTCAAGGATTTTTCGATGATGGGGATAATTTTGCCATTAGAGCCAGAACATTTCCAGTACAACCCATCCAAGAACAGACAACAACATAGACATAACAACGGATCAGGTTGACCGAGGCAGCAGCCACATAACGGCGCTTAAAGCAGCCAGGCGCTCCTTAGCAGAGAAAAAAGATGACATGAGGAAATGGTGGATGAGAGAAAAAAAGAGGCATCTCTGCACTGCATAAGGCACACTGCACATGTACCACAAAAAACCTCAGTACATAAAAGCACATATTCAGACAGTCACAACATTAGGCAACATGGGGTGGGCGGGTACGGGGGGTGGAGTAGAGTTCAGGGTCTGAAAGAGGCGGGGTGGGGGGACAGAGCGCTTATTTACATAGTGTGCCACAGGGGAATATGATAAATCAGGGAGTCAAATTAAGATAACAGAATTTTTTTCAGACAGACAGAACTTGTTTTGTCTGCCTTGAGTCTTTCAGTGGTCTCTCATGACGAATCCAAAATGTCCGAATACAAGGGTCAGATCCCTCTAAGCCAGGGGTGTCGAACTCCGGTCCTCGAGGGCCGGAATCCTGCAGGTTTTCTATGTATCTCTGCTCC
>JAOXYM010000018.1:22051157-22061385 GCA_028567055.1 Leptatherina wallacei
ATTTTAGGAGCAAAATGCGAATGAAAGGGATGAAATCTGTTCTCGCACGCGTGCTCCCTTTTTATTTTTTGCACTCGGACCGATATATTTTTAGGCGCATATGTGAGTGAAACGCTCGCACTGTACAGCCCTGTGTTGGTACCTTTCTGTTGCTATGCTGCTTAGAAAGCACCATGGTGGCCAGAGAAATGACTATTATTGCAGTTTTTACTATTGGAGGGGTTATCCAAGGGATTTCTGACACTTGACGGTGATTGACGTTGAATCATGGTTTTGATTTGCTGCTGATGTGTCATTAACTCGCCGATGTCCAAAACACTCTGTTCTCAGATCAGTTTTCTTTTCTCTTTGACATCTCCCTTCACGTTAACACGTTTTCTCTTCTGCAGATGCCTGCCTGTATCAGTGCGAGAGCATGGAGGAGGGAGAAGACGGAGATTTCAGCAGAGGGATGAAATACGACGCAACGGTACGGACACAAAAGAAAGTGAGACTGGCCACAGCTCTAGTTTCTGTGCAGGGCTGAGATTGTAACTGACACCTTGTATGCAGCACTTGCACACTTTCACATCGTCTGCAGGGAAATTCACCTTGTGATTCGGAAAGTTGCTTAACTGTGGAGGGAAAGATGTTCGATGCCACAGTTTCATTTAAAATCAGGATGAAATAGGATGGAGAGTTTAGATGAAGGGGTTACGATGTACACCGGTTTCTATCTGTTTAGCTAACTTTCCAAAAATGGCAACAAACTTGGGATAAATTGGAAAAGGAATTCCGGCATCCATGGTTCACAGTGAGCAGTGATTGTCTCACGTTTTATCTGGCAACATCACCATGTTGCGTATGTTGTGTAGTCCAGTTAAACATACACGTCAGGCCCTAACGAGGAACATTGTGCAGCAGGCTAACAAAGCTACAAATTAGAGGGGAATGAAGTTGTTTAAGATTTGCATAGCAGTTTCCAAAGCCCAAATACCTCCGCGTGATTCTGTAAGATAGTGCCACACTGCTGATTTATGCAGCTGCAGCTCACATCCATTCCTCAGATAACCTGCTGGTCTACAACTTCTTTGTCTAATCTGGCTATTACATAAGACTGAAGTGGAAATGTCCAAACTTGTTTCACTGAAAAAAAGATTCATATTCCTTCTTTTTGAAGCACCATCTGAACCCGTAAAGTGAGAGTTTATGATCATCACACTGCATTTAGATATGAACTGTTCTAAAACTGTCCAGATAGACTTGGGAACTAGACAGAATTATTTGTGAAATTAAGACAAAACGGATATATTTTTCTAAATGAATAAATCAAGAAGTGGCTGAACAAATGATGTCTAAACACATCCACTTGTATAGGGAATAATAAATGTCAGCACTCTTAAAATCTACTTTTGGAACTGACCTGAGGCTTATTTAATCACAGATGAAGGTGTAAGAATAGCTGAGGGATGTTAAATCGTTTCTCTGGTCAGCATATCATGTGTTGAACAGCTGCTTCCTGGTTGAAGCTGCAGGATAACAGGATGAGCTTTGTTGATCTGCAGGACGTGGCCCAGAAAATGACAGAGGATGATCAAGAAGTGTAGTTGAAGAATTGGTTTAGTGCAAATATTTGTCGGACTAAAGCTGTTTGCAGATAAACTGCTTCGTTGTTCTCTACTTAAAAGACAAGATTAAAACAAGGGACATACAAACAAAAGGAGCATAAAAAAGGATAAAAGGAGCAATTATAAAAGATGAAGTTAAAGGGATTTTCAGTGTCAGTGATTAAGATAAGTGCTTAAATGCCGTCTAATGGTTTGAAATGTGAAGATTGTTCATATATGGCAAATTTGGATATGAGTGGTGTAGGTTAGGGTGGGGGCAGGAGGAGGAGTTGATTTTTCTGGTTGCTTTAGGG
Organism: Leptatherina wallacei; assembly: GCA_028567055.1. Classification (NCBI taxonomy): domain Eukaryota; kingdom Metazoa; phylum Chordata; class Actinopteri; order Atheriniformes; family Atherinidae; genus Leptatherina; species Leptatherina wallacei. Next base: position 22,053,058 of record JAOXYM010000018.1, read on the forward strand.
TAGAAGCTGTTCCTCTGTGTTTTGCACTTCACTCCTTTACCTCCTACCCGCGGGCTGGAGTGTAAAAGCTTGCACTGATTAGAATATTAGATTATGCAAGGGGCTCTGCAGTTTACTCTCCAGAGGAAATGTCCTGTAATGATGGTGGTGGTGGTTCCTGGATGATCATATCTCTGTGGCCTTGACCAATCCTGATGGGGTTGGTTAGGATGCTGTGAATGATGCCACCGCAGAAGTGGGTGAGATCATTCAAATTTAGTTTGGACGACAATGAATTTAAAGCTTTTAGTCTTCTCCACCTATTCTCCTTTTTCTAATATTGGGATCATCCACTTTGTTTTCTCCACATTAAAATAAATGTTATTGCTGTATCTGTATCATTAAACAGGCATTAATGGACATTAGCTTAGAGTTTGTGCACATCTGTGTGGTCCCCTAGCTGTTGAACTATATCTCTGACTTGCTTTCATTCTGTTGGCTGCAGCATGCATCATGTTTTCCTCCCAGCAGCAAAACACAGTTGATGGGTCAGAGGATAATCAGGCTAATTGTGTATTTGTTCGCTGAGTAAAGCCGACACACAAACGCACTGATCCCGCAACTGTTTGTCCTGGTTTCCCTCCAACGTCTCTCTCTTTTTCTCTTCCAACCCCTCACAGTTTGACAATGACCTTGTGCTCACCCTCGATCCTGACAACCGCACATCACCATGGCGCCACCTTGACGACAACCTTCTTACAGGTACAAAGCAGCCAGCCACTTCAGTGTTTAACCACCTCAGTCAGCATTTTGGTTTCATGCTTCAAAGGTCTGTGAAACACGAGACTCTTCATCCTCGCTGATGCCTCAGCGGATGCTTAGAAAGAAATCAAAAAATGTTACTATAACAAATTTAAAGTACAATTTCTTCCCTTGATGGAACAATTCTGGTAGATTATAGATAAGGCAACAAAGATGAGGAAGTTTTAGTTCATCTCTTAATTTCTTAGGGACCTCCTGAGTTAGATTAAAGACGTAAATCTTTACAAACATCCTCTTCGATGTCTACTATTAAGTTAGTTCCACCTCACCTCATAAGTTCCATGTTGGAGAGGGACAAATGATATAAGGCATTAATTCACACGCATTTGCAGTTGGTTTATTTTCTGCATGGGATATGAAGACAAATATTTTTATCTCAATGTGTTCAGTTTGTCTCATGGTTCTTTAAGTGCTTAATGGGCTTAAAGTTAATGACGTCAGTCTTTGTTCAGCACTAAAACCGTGCAGCTTGGTCATTTCTAACCATCTGTAGCCAAGTTGGCTGTCATTGTTCAGTCTGAACATCATCCCAACATGGATGCTGATGCATCTTCAGGGAGCTAGTGGTTATTTTATAGTGTTTGCTCATTTACTTGTTTGAGTAAAACCAGTTTTGATCTAAATATTTGATCTGAAGCAGCTATTTGATCTCACGAGACTTTTTGAAAATTAAACATTTGGTGTTTAATGTAGGAGTATTACTGGTAACGCCTTAGAAACATTGTTTTTTAACATCATAACATTAAGCTTTATATCTTCATGTTTGTATGTTTTTGTCTCTGCTTTTTTTTTATTTATTTTTTTTTTAGGAGACACGCCTGTGATCAAAAATGAAGTGACGATAACAGAGCCATTACCTGTGGAAATGTGTAAGCACACGTGGAGTTATTTCTGATTTAATTTCTGGATGTTTTGAGCTTTTACCCATTTTTTATTTTTTTTTTACTGGTATGTTTGTTTATTCTTGTCCAGTATTTCAGGTAAAAGCAGAACCTCCCTCTCCTGCATCCTCACTGGAGTCTGACTGTTCAGCATCGCCTGACCCACAGGTACGTCTCTGGACTTAAAGAAACATTAGTTAAGAGTATAAGACACTGAAATATTTCACTCTACAACACTGTCCTCTCTCTCTGCTCAGGTCACAGTTAAAGGTGAAAACCCTCCAACTCCTCCATACATGTACGGAGACGTGCTGTCGCCTCCGCTGGGAACAATGGAGGTAACCGTGGCAACGACAGTAGGGCCTCCACCGCAGAGCCAGATTCCTACAGTGACACAGACGCAGCTACAGGCGCCGCTTACATCTGTCCCTGCTGTCATCAATGGGATTCAGACACAAGCTGCAGGTAAAGGGATTTAACCACTCCGTCTCACCACCTCAGATTAGGTCTGCAGTCTCGTTCTTTTGTCAGACCAAACAAAGATCAGGGATATTTATTGCACAGCTGTTGTTGATGAGGATAAATAGAAAGTTTTTTTCATGCTAAGTGTTTGCACTTACTCATGGCTTGCAACAGTTTTTGTCACCTCACTTCTCCGCTGTGAGCTGACAAGGCCAAGCCGAATGGGAGAGGTCTTAATTTACCAGTCAGTCTACGTTCCAACTCTCACCTGCAAGTTGAAGCGCAGGTGTGTTCAGAGTCCCCGAGGCATCTCCCTAGACTCAGCGGGAGGATTAAAGTGTAGGATTTCATCTGAAGATGAAAGGTGTCTTCATTGTAGCATCAAGCAGGTGGAGGATTAGGTGGATGCATTCATGACAGATGTAGTTTTAGAATTCCTGGTCATTTAGCATTTAGTAATCTTAGCTGATATTTCTTTACCAGACATCTGTTGGCATGTGCATTTGTGCTTCCTGTCAAAAGCAAAAACATCAGCAAATGTTACTGAATGTTTGGACATAAATGAGGTGAATGGCCTTCAACTTGTGAGATAGAACATTTTCTTTTAATCTAGGAATGTGACCTGTGATAATTCAGGCTGCAGTGAGGGATTCTGCTACGCTTTAGCAAGATATGATATAATAACATTGAATTTTATTAGTTACTAATTTTATTTATGTAGTTTGCTTCTTCTTTTTATTACAGAAAAACTAGTGTTATCTCTATTCTGACTGCCAAAATCGCCTCGTTCCGCTCCTCAAAACTCAGTCTGTTTGGGTTTTTTCTCTCATTTTTTTCTTTTTTTTGCATATGCAAATGATTCGGTTCAGCTAAACAACTTTGCCTACATCAGATGGATTAGCTTCACCTCATTTGCGTGCCACTGCTTTTTTTTTTTGCTACTTGAAGAACGCGTGGGAGTTTCATCAGCACAAAGCTGTTAACAAAGCCCCACTATGTTGTTAAAAATGCCCAGTGAATGCACTGCAACATACAGCTGGTGCTTTCATAAAGCAGTCGTAACACTTGCCGTCTTTCCTTCAGTCTTGCCGAGCTCTGCAACATTAAAGGCCAGCACAATCCTGAGCACCAAACCTCCCATCCAGCCCCGACCTTTGTGTGTCGCCACCCTCCCCGTCCCCCAGAACCCTACGCCAGCCAAGACCCTCATACTGCAGGGTCTCCCCTCCATGGACCAGACCAGACCTGGTAAGAGAATAAATCATGCTGGAGTGTTTGTTTCATTTTTCATGTAAATAAATGGATGAATATGGATTATTATGGTTTATTATGTGTCGAGACCAATCAAGAGTCGGTTTGCTGAAGTAAAAATACAAATTCCACAATGTTAAATAGTCAGAATTAAAAGTTCAGGCTGAATATTGATTAAATATGCAGTTACAGTCAAATATGTGCTACAAGCTTTCTAAAGTCTGCACCCTATGAATGTTGTTTCATTTAGATGATTATTGTGCTCACTTTCTCATTTAATGATTTTATTTTTAGAGTCTTAACATTCACAGTACCGACTTGTATGTTGTTTAGAAAAAAGAAATTAAAGTGTTTTAATTTCTCTAATTTTGTACTTTAATTTTAAAGTAAAAATTTTGTAACACCGTAAGTGTTTGGCACTAAATAAATTAAAAAGATAACGTCCTGGAGAAATGTAATACAGTATATCTGTAATTGTTCTCTCTGATTTGAAGTGGAACAAAAGTGGAGAAAAACAAAAACAGAACAAACAAAAAAAAGCTGTTATAAACCCCCCAGATGATCTAGCAGATGGAAGCTGTATCTCCCGAAGCATCAGAGCATCTTCCTGTCATCTCTCCTCTCCAGTGGTCCTCTCTCCGTCTGTCTGCCTCGGTTCAGCTCCAGCCATCGTCAAAATGGAGCCCGTGTCTCCCAGCATCCCCCAGCACTGCTCCAGCCCAACCGCCTCTACCACCAGCAAACCCATCGTCCCAGCGAGCGCAACGTTACCCGGCAACAGCTCCAGCGACATTGATGTGAGTAGACTGTATGTAGTGACTCATGCTGTTTACTTGCTGTTTTTAAGACTCTTTAACATTGTTCATATTTCCACCAGTCGGTTCCCACGGTTACTGACTTTGACAGCAGCTGGGATTGTATTATCTCTCTGAAGCGATTTTACTTGACACCTCTTACATAAGTCATTGATATGAGCACATAGCCACCCTCAGGCTTTCGGGATATATCATCCACTAGTTTAAATTTCAACTCTTCTATGACTACAAAGAAAACCTCATGTCCTCTTTGCCCCCTTCATCCCTTCCTCTCATCTCTCAATTTTGCCTTACCCCCCCCCATTTGCAGATGAAAGTGCTAAAGCGGCAGCAGAGGATGATCAAGAACCGGGAGTCTGCCTGCCAGTCGAGGAAGAAAAAGAAGGAGTATCTGCAAAACCTAGAGGCTCAGCTGAGGGAAGCCCAGCAGGAGAACGAACGGCTCCGCAGGGAGAACCAGGCACTAAGGGAGAGACTGGCTGGGAAGGAGGTGAGGGATGAGGAGATGAGATGTCAAAGTAGGTGCAACCATGTAAACTGGTTAAAAGGAGATTGATGAAGATGAATTTCTTAGCTGAAGTTTAACAGTAAATGCAGAGCTCCTCATGGGTTGTAGTCCTAGCAGAGCTCTGTATTGTAAGACATGACCACCACTGTTCACCTCCCATGTCAGTGCTTTTAATGTTATGACTGTTAAATGTCAATAAATGACACAAAGTAAACAGACGCTGGCTGCTGAAACCTTCTAACAGCACTTGGGTATTGATGTTAATTTACAGGTCTCATAGAGAGTATTTAGGTTTGTGTGGTGACTGGACAGGTTGTACGGTCAGATTTCACTGATGATTCTTGGATTTGCTAAAGAAAGGGGGTACGTTTGATATTCCACTTCCACATATTTTGTAACCATGGAAACACCTGTGATTAAAGGAGCAACCCTGCTGATTTAGGCGTAGTAACACTGATTGCAGGGAGGTTGGTGCTGCTGTTGCTTTTAAATAACTGCCGAAACATGAGGAAGTAGCTTTTAGTAAAGGTTATTAGGGGAGGGAAGAAAAGGCTCCAGACAGGAGAAACAGGATACACTTAGAAAAGATGTAAAGGCAGATATGTTTGAACCTGTCGGACCTGTAAGAAAATGCCCGCCACAAGGTAACTTTTACTAACAGTTACAACATTAAGATGGCAACAATATCCATCACCAGCTGAAATCCCAAAATCACAACATTTGTTCACATTTAAGGGATGGAAGTATTTTTGATCAATGAGGATTCCTAAATTAAAATTTACTCCCGTTTGTGTTGTTCAAGGGGAGCGACTCTACGAGTAACAAGAGAGCCGTGTGTGTCATGGCCGTCCTGCTGTTCATGACCTTCAGCTTCGGACCTGTCAGGTACGACGTTGCTTTCAAAGCAAATGTATGCTTTTCATTTTGGTTGTACTGTATATGCTGTTTTTCTTAAGTAGTATCTGAAAATTTAACCTTCAAATGTTTTTTTTTATTATTTCATGATCACTGCAGAAGTCCTGCCTGTCGGGGATGTAACATGGTGTTTAAAAGCTTTGAGTTCAGATTACTCAAATCTGAAGAACTGAAATGATATATGCATTTGCCATTTTTCCAGAAGTAGAGGGCTGGATTAGGATGCAAATCCAGTGAAAGATGGGAAAAAAGCACATTATCAGTGGATCTATTGTGTTCGTGTCAGAATGAGCAGAAATGGGATTCAGAAAAGCTCCATGCAGGACTCTAGAGGGATCAATTCTGTAATCTATTCATTAATTTTCTGTCCATGTTGGTTGTTTTGAAAAAATACCATTTATATTATTTATATTTTTGGTTCAAGCATTAGTTATTGCATTTGGTTTTTATTACTGACAAATCAGTTGTTGATGTAATTATAAAGCTGATGTATTCGGGTTTATTTAGTTTAATCCGTCCAGCTCTGGAACCATGAATTGCTTATTCGATCCAATAAACTAAACACTCTTTACCTTTTTTACAGCAATACAAGAAGTGTTTGTTAAGATCATGAACAAATTACTATTCCTGAATTTTAAACCAACAAAAAGTTTCACTGTGGACATTTATTTCCAGCTCTGATTTTTAACTGTGAGTTTTTATGTCCGCAGCATCACAGACAGGAAGCTGCCGACGGATCTGCAGGACGATCTGGTGTCGTACACAGGACGGCGGCTACTGGAAATCGAACAGCAGCAGGCGGCAGCTCAGCCTCTCACCAGAGAAGAGGACAAGACGGAGACGGAAGAGGACGGCGGGGATGAGCGATGGAAGAGAGAAGAGGCGGAGAGATACACTCAAGAATCTTATCAGTTCAGGTGAGAGGAATGTGACCTCAGAGCGGCTGATGCTGACGGTGTGGAGCTGAAGCCGAAGCTTAAGTCTTCTGACTTAAGCTTAGGCTTAAGTCTGAAGATGTTTTTTTGTTTTTTGTTTCTTTTTAATATCCGGGATGTTTGAATAAATTGAAATGAACTGAAACTGAGCTGAACTCTTCCCTCATCATTGTAGGAATCGCTTCACTCCTGTGACATCACATCCAATTTTTTGAAAGCATCTAGAGAAAAGTAGAAGTTTGTAAATCACTTGGCTTCAGTTGTTTAGGGTCCTTCTCTGTTAGCGCCGGCTACTTTGTACTTTGTAAGACGATAAAAGCTGCAGCTTGCTTTATTGCTCTACTTGTTGAGATTATGGTTGCTAAGCAGGAAGTTGACAACACGTGAGTTAAGTGGATTCTAATTTGAGCCAATCGTATTGCTTCAACCATGAGGATGTCCTAGAACTTTTTATGATGAAGACAATACTGAGTTCCTAAGAGATTTGTTTAACAGAGGCTGGCCAAACACACGAGGTAACAGAAATATAAAAACAGCAAAATCCTCACACACTAAGAATTTGTAGACTTCCAAGTTTTTGCATTCTTTCCTCTACTTGGCCGGCATGCGTGAACTCTCATCTAAACTTTGAAAATATTCAGATAAGGACTCTTCTTTTTTTGCACAATGTTATCTATCTGGTTTTCTTTAACCCCCACTTCATATGGTGGACACAAATGAGCCTGCAAGTCACATGATTGAATGCAAGCAATAAGTCTTTTTTCTTTCTTTTTGTTTTCTGTGCAGCATTAAAAGTACCAAAATGACCAAATACAGATGTTTCCTCAGATGTTTCATTTTGTAGGACTAACAGGAAAAAATCTTTCTGAGACTATAGACGGTTTCATGCTCAAGTCGTTTTTACTCCTTGCTGCTGAGTGTGAAAAGACTCGAAGCACATTTGCAACCTGTGATCACACACTGACCCGCATTTAATGTTGAACTGGTGAGTCAGGAAACTCTGCGTTAAAGCTTCTAACTGAACTGAAATGTTTCCCTGCACGCCACCACACAAGAGGAAGTCGATACATTCACTCAAGTGCTTTCACCCTTCTCTTAGAAATGTTTAGACATTCAACAGAACGGGTTTTTCAGCTCATCATTCACTTCCTGTTATGTTAAATTGTTTGTCTGCAGGAGGTTTTCTGGCTGCATGACCAGACTTTATTTCAAATGCTGACGTGTACCTGAGAGAAACAACTGTGAGCCCCTTTCTGCAGCAGCTTGTCCTACCTGATCATCTTTATGTGTGTTTTCTTGTGCAGGAACCTGAGCAACATATTCAGCGACATGAAGGACCTGGTCCTGCAGGACATCGACCGCTACTTCACCTCCTCAGACTGCCGACAGTTTAACCGCTCCGAGTCTCTCAGGTCAGTCGGGTTCAGTTAGAAACTCCCAGATTTATGCTGGTTGGCTGCAGGAGCGTTTCGTCTCCTCCTCCTCTCACATTCAGACACGTTGCGTTCAAACTGTGTAGGCGATCCCGTTTTTCCAGATCAAAAGATTTAATGATTCCTTATTTGACATTAGAAACTATTCGGCTGAAGTTATTTACATCCCTAATTAATAGGTTAATTTGTAAATAATGCAAACTAAGACTAATAATCCTAAGTAGATATTTTAATCTACATTTCACCCTAAACAGCAACAGTTTGTTATTGCTTTTTTTTTTCTTTCTTTTTTTTTTAACTCCAGATTAAGTGACTTAATTGGGAGTT
>JAOXYM010000018.1:22062517-22082529 GCA_028567055.1 Leptatherina wallacei
GTCCGGCGGAAAACCGAAGCATGCCAAGAAAGCAAAGATTGCCCAGGTCAGATATCTATCTATCTATCTATCTATCTGAATAGAAACAGTTGTTTTCTTTTATATCAGTCATTAGATTTTCTATGTTTACGTTTATACTTTGTATTAACTGTCGTAATTTCTTATGTTTTAAAGCACAAAGCTCAACTGAGGAAGACCAACTTCTCCAGATACCTGCCGATCCAGACTCACAGCTCCATTGAAAGGTACAGATGCTCCACAGTATTTTTAAAAAGACAACCTGACAGCTTGTTTTTGAAGTGTTCCTCTACACAGATGAAGAAGTTAGTGGTTTTCTTTTTTAAAAAGGTTGCATAAAAATGAACCACGGGCGGGAGTCGTCCTTAAAACCTTTAATTATCAAAACTGAAACACAAGTTGTATATTTTTCACTCTGAAAAGGGGTGTCAAAAGTCCTAGAAATATATAATATCGGAATCCTCAGAATAAAAATGTCCACCAATGAAAGTCAGACATGTTATTTAGTTTTCCTTCAGCTAGCTGTTACATCTCCTTCTCATTATTTCTGCTTCTCTTCCTAAAAAAAAAAAAAAAAGAAGATATATGGGTTAAAAATGAACTTGAACCCTCCACAGGTTTTCTTTCTGAGTTATTTTTAGATCAGATAAACTAGTTTCTTCCCGCTGTCGCTCCATCAAACCAAACAGATTTCTGAAAGTGTCTATCGTGTATTTGATCTGTTTACAGATAAATTTTGCTTCTGTCAAAATTCAGTAACAACCCTACATTTTCTTACACTCACCTTGTCTTTACCCTGCAGTCAGCTGCAGGTGCTTCCTGGTCCTGAGCTCACCTACAGCGACTTCCTGGACGCCATCGACCGCAGAGAGGACACGTTCTACGTTGTCTCGTTCAGACGGGTATGACAGCACAGACATTTCACACAGCAGCCGAGCCTCGTGGCACTTTTTCTGGTTTCGGACTCTTATAAAAACCAAGTAATGAAGACTGAATGCCTCGTGTGTTGCTTCCTGCAGGACCACCTGCTGCTTCCCGCCATCAGTCACAACAAAACCAGTCGGCCCAAAATGTCTCTGGTGATGCCCGCCATCTCTGTTAACGGTGAGTCGGTCTGGACGCGGAACCATCCGCCAAACCTTTTTTTAGATGTTTCATTTCTATGCAAATTATCTTCAATATATTTACTACTGATAATCCAATTGTTGCTTTGTTTGATTCCCTTCTATCTGCCCTTCTCCTCTTCCTCAGAGAGTCTCTACAACTCGTCTCAGGGCTACGAGATGATGATGCAGGTCGACTGCGAGGTCATGGATACCAGAATCGTCCCCATCAAGTCGTCCGCCGTCCCTCCATCTCTCCGCGACCCGCCCCAGCCTCCACCTTCCTCCCACCACAACACGCACCATCACCACAGCAACAACACCTCGCTGCGAGGGCGCCACCAGCACCAACCTTCCCCCTCGTCCTCTTCTTCCTCATCGCCGTCAGCCCCTCCAAGGCAGCCTTTACCGGCCCGTAGACGGACATCCGAATACTTAATCAGCCAGTCAGAAGGAGTTTGAAGAAGCGTTGCCATGGGGATTGTATCAAAAAGAAGAGGTGGGGAAAGACAAGTCCAATGGTTCAAGGCTGTTGGACTAAGAATGAAAGGAAATGTCTAAAGATAATCTCACCATCCCTTCAGAAACTTTCAGTTTGCCCTCAATTATGCATCTCATCTGTACCGGAGGCAAATTCCCTGCCACTCCTGAGAAGGTGGAGACTTGAAGAAAATAATCTCCTGTAGTTTTATCCAGTAATTTGTGCAGTTATTGGAACTGATGTTATTAAGAAAAGACCTTCTTTGCAAGACAATATACTAATATATACAAATGTATTTCTAAAAATGAGTCGAGAGTCAGACAAGGCAGCACATCGCACTTAGAAACGGTGCTGCGTTTTAATGTTTTGATAGTGAAAATGTTCAGTAGGAACGAAGAGTAGAGCGGAGCCGTCGGTGTGTTTAAGTGCTGATGTGGTGAAGAGAGCATAGCATTTGTTTTGGCTGCTAAACAAACCATTGCTCATCACTTGGGTGCTCCATACAGTCCCGGTCAGAGAAGATTAAAAGGAAAGATCGACTCTTTTGGTTCTTTTAAAAAGAACTCTGATACGTCTCTGATAATAAAATCTCTTTAGATGAGTCTTTTGACTGGAGATTGTTTAGCAGCCTTCGAGATGCATACAGTTTGATGGCCACTCTCAGTCAAGGTCCCTGTGGAGTTCATGTTTTCGTGTTTTGACTCTGTTTAATCTACAAAGGCACACTGCAGTCACTGAAGGAATAGGCTGAATACTTTGGGGTGTGGGGGGGGGGTTACTTGTTAGTTTTTTTTAAAATTTGGGTTGCATTTCTGGAGCATGTGTATGTGCAGTATGTGTTTGTAGGTTGTCTATATGCCAGGTATCTAAAATTTGTCCAACTTTGGGGTGAAAAAAAAAAAAGAAAATGCACTTTTGAAGATAATAATTAGAAGGAAAAACATCCACTCGACTGCCACAAATCACATTTCTTTTTAAATACAATGTTTAAAAAGAGGGCATTTTTGTTGAAGTTGTTTTTTTTTTTTCAAGTTAAGATAGAAAAATCACAACAAAATTAATTTTCCTCTTTTTTTCCCTTTGACAGCAGTGTGTTTAAGTAGAGGAGAAGATGATACTGTGCAGTCCTGTTGTTTGGTATGAGTACTGACAGCTGCTGCATGATGGCGGATCTTGTTGGCTTGGGGGAAAAAAACTGAAAATAATTTCATCTGCTGCCTTTATGAAACTGGGGGAAATAAACTAAGAGATGTATGATGATCATTTTTATTGTAATTTAAAAAAAAAAATGTATATAAGTGGATTCAGACCAGCACATTTTACAGTGTAAATACGAACCTGAGATGTTCAGTTTCAGATGGCTGATGTGTGATTTTAGTGCATATCGGCTCTTACATTAAGTTTGTCTGATGTTGTAAAACCTCTAAAACGGTTTTAGGTGTTGCAGCAGAAACGGTTACATCCATTTGGTTATAATGCGATGACTAGAAATGCTGAATAGATGGCTAATTTAGCCAAATCTGAAACCGTTTAACCAATTTATCTGTTGCATATATTTTTAGGGTCTAATTCAGTCAGATTTTCCCTTTTTTAAACAGATCTTTAGTTTGTATTTTTGGCTTTTTAATGGGGGGAAAAAATCAGCAAGTTTGATATTTTGACTTGGAATAAATAACATGAAACCTCAATTAACAAATCAACCCAAAAAATATTTGCATTAGAGGGATACATGTTGCCCCAATCAATTCATCAGATTTTTTTGGTACCGTAAGCACAATGTGTGATTTTAAGACTTTTGATTGTTGGTTTTTTGTTGTTGTTTTGGTTTTTTTTGGCAGCTTATAAAACCACTTCAGAAGCTTTACAAAGATCCCGCTTCATGTCTCAGCTGTCACAATTATCTGTGTTTTCTATTATTTAATAGTTGTAAATATGAGTGTAGATATTTTGTTTGTATTTGCCACCTTTTCAATTTTTTTATATATATTTTTTCTTTTCACAACAAAAAGTAAAAACATGAGAAAACTTGTGGAGTTGTTTTCTGTCCTAAAAAAAAAAAAATCCAATATTTTGTATTTTCGTGTTCGGCTAAGTGGACCAAGCAGCTTCCACTCATGCTTTGTTCAAAGTCTGAACTCTTCTCTCTTCTGTATATAAATAAGAGGCTGCTATGACCTGACGCATCTGTCCGGTAGAGTTTAACAGTGCAGCAACAATAGAAAAAGGTGTGAAGCGTTTTCAGTTCGGAATTCAGGATCAATGATAAATTGTGGAAATACAGGGGAAAACTCTGCATTATCTCACCTTCCGCTGCTCTGATACGAAGATTTTTTTCGTCTTTCTTCTCTAATGTCGAAAAGAAGTACACGCTCATATTTTATTCATAAGAATCCACCCAGATCTGCGTTTCTGCCCTTGATCATAGACTAGGTGGAAGCTGTCCAGAGTGAAAATGGTTCATTTCCTAAAATGTTTAACGACTCATTTTAAGAATCGTCCTCATTAAACAACCTGTGGAAACCTAAACAACTCAACCAAAGTCCTGAAAATCATGTTTGTGTAGAAACAGCCACTTGCATGATTTCCTTCCATGTGTTTGCAAAGCGTTTGCCTGCTGCCCTGCACATTCCTACCGTTCAGCCAGTGCCCACTCCACTGATGGCCAAAGACTGTCTCTCAGAAGAAAAGAACAGAAATGTGCTACTCCATTTTGTTTTTTATTTTTTTTATACAGATTGTTACTTTTTGTGTAAAGAAACTGCGAAGATGGAAAAAGTATGCATGAAATGTTTTTTTTTATAAGAAGAGGGAGTGATAAATGCTGAGGTCTAAAGGTGTGTATGAAGCTGTTCGGACAATAACGGCAACGTTTCTCATCCGGGCAGCGATTCTTCAGCTGCCTTGATTTGTCTTCACTGTTCAGATTTCTGGTTCATGAAGTCGGAAGATTAAAAACTGCTCGACGGAAAATTGTTATTAATGCCTTGGTGAGAGAGTTTGTTTCAACTAAGGGTCTTATAAGTACTACTAAACACTTTATCTTATAATAATGATTAACTGGGAGAAAATAACTAAATCAAAGCAAGGTAGAAAAATAATTTCCCCACACCTGTAATTTTATTGTAGTAGTTGGTGTACCAGTCCTACTTAAGTATTTTAACAAGATACGATTGAGTTTTTTCTGTAACCTTGTATCAATGAAAATGTTATAAAATGAAAATTTTTTCATAAAAAGAAACCAAGGATAATTTTGCTTTGCCTCAATAATTCGCTAAGTCCCAGAAAATGTTTAGTTTTAGATCATAAATTAAAAGAAAAACCTGCCAAACACCGAGTTAGCTTACAGACACCATGAATCTGAAATTGATTTTGTTTGAATCTCTTTAAAGTAACATTTTAAACTGTTTAAAGATACAGAAACAAAATTAGTTGAAATGTGCTGAAAAAAACCCATAAAGCCACTGTCCTGATCTGAGACCATATTACATCATGTCCATTTAGTTTTTATACTTTTTCAGACCTTCAATTTCCATCACTGTTTTAGTCTGATGTGACTGAAGATAATGTAAATATACAGTATGCCTCTTTTTTATTTTTTATTTAAATGTATTAAAAATCATAAACATGTAAAATATTTGTAACTTTCAGTCGATTTCACTTTGGGTTTGTCTTAGACATAATAAATAACCCTTTGTACTTGAGTTGTTGGAAATAGTAATTAGTGATCTTTATTTCTTTTTTTTAAATTTTCAATTCTACTGTGACTTTTTTCAAGTAATTAACTGTTTATTAATATTAATACTTTTTAAAATGAGGGTTCTTTTCTTTTTAACTTAGTGAATTCAACTTTTGATATCCCTACTACAATATGAATCTATCTGCAGTCAATTGGTTGGCCCTGTTAGCTAACTGCTATTACCATAAATACAAAATTGTTGAGAGAAAATGCTATGATCTAGAAACATTTTCACACTTAAAGTCATATTTAAACTAGCCAAGTAATTAAATGAATAGATCAAACTGACTCAAGTGCTGTATATGAAGTAGTAGTACGTCAGTCAGCCACAAGAGGGCGACGGCGCGCTGCAAACTGATAGAAACTACAATAAACTGATGTCCGATGAGAAGCAGAAGGAAAATCTAACTCAGGTGGACAGAGCAACGCGCTGATGGACAGAAGTCTGCAAGCAGGTAAATGAGCGCAAATTATGGTGGTTTCCTGATTACCTCCCCGTCCCTGACAGTAAATAATGTTTTAACATATTATTTTAACTAAAAAGGAGGAAGGAATAAAGTTTTTAATAGGAAGATTAAATCTAACCCAGCGGAGCAACAGGTGTGATGATGACCGGTGGGCGGGGCTACAAGATCAGACAAGAGTTAATTAAGACTTTCAGGCCAAAATGAATCAGAAACTCGTTTAAAGGACACCTGTTAACTCTCCCAGTCAAGCAAAGAAGAGAGTCTAATGAGTGTGACGAGTTTAAGATATTTTCAGAGTTCTCAATCTAAAAAGTGTCTCATATCTCAAAGTCTTTACTTTCACGGCTGCTTTTCCTCATCTTGTTCAGGTTGATCCTTTTTAAAAGTCGCCTACCTGAAGAGCTTATAGAAGGAGAATAAAATACCTCGATATAAGAAGGAGAGTTTTACTAGATGCATAAGGTGTCCACTTGTTTTCATATTTATTTGTTTGATTCAACCTGAGATGAAAATGATCCAGTGCTGCATAATGTACTTTTAATATAATTATAACTATATCAAGCAGCTGATTAGTGAACATGACACTGACTTTATTTACACGAAGAGGTTAAGGCTCTGTGTTTGACTGTGTCCTTACCCAAAAAGATTTATTTTTTTCAAATTGTAAATTAGTTTTAGTATAATAAACTACAGATGGAAGAATTGCAGTGAGTTATTTGCCGGGGGAATACTTCAGTGAGCCGCTTACATGATGTCATATCCTATGTGTGAGAGTGAGTGATGGATGATGCCATGGTGTGTACTTCACTGTCTGGTTTTATTGCTCAGCGTTAATGATGGTTTTCTTCCTCTGAGAGGCAGCAGCTTTTAAATCTACAGCTGATGACAGAAGCTGGAGAGACACAAAACCCCTCTGTTAGTTTCCTTCTCTCCCTCTCACACAGTCTTCATGGAAGTTCATTAAAGACAAAACCACAAGGCAAAATTATTTATAATACACAGCAGCGACAGGCGTCTATTTCTTTTCACTTTCAACATTTTCCTTTTTTTTAAACAATTTTAACTTAAACAGGATTGAAACTTTTTGGAAATAAGAGTTTTGTTTTGTTTTTATCAAAAATTATGAAAAAACATTATTAAACTGAGTAGTTATTGTATCATCGGAGGCCAAAATCCTCTCTAAATAAACTGTTCAGATCTAACGTTGGTGCCGTCGTCTTTCTGATTTTCTTTAGCTGATTTTTTTCTTTTCTTTCATTTGCGTTAAATTGATCATCTCTGCAATAAAAAAAAACATTTCAGTCAGAGTTTCTAGGTGTAATAAATGATTAGGTGTGATACAGACAGTTTCTCTGTAATGAAGGTGGAAGTTAATGAGGACAGAATGCTTCAGTACGGTGTTAATTCAGGGCCGGCCACTGGCACACAGTCACGCCCGGATGTTTATAGGCTCATTTAGTGAAACTCCCATCAAAACGTTTACAATGGAAAATTCATTTAGATGGACATCCAGTATGTTCATACAGCTTCTTATGAGAGGGATACAGCTGCCTCTTGAGACATAATCAGGAAAAACTTGCCGTCTTCTGTTAAAACATTAACACTTTTCCCAAACGGGTGTTCGTAAACACATAATGTTCTATAATTACCTGCTTGTTAAAGTAATAAACAGGGAATAGCAATTAAAGGAGTTGAAGAAGACTTTATGACCAGTCTGTAAAAATAAGATCTGGCCTCCTCTTTGTGTTTTAAACATGTAGGAAAATATTGATGATATAATGCATATAATCAATTTTCTTTTGTTTTAAAAGAAAAAAAATGGGTGCAGGTTTTAGATTTCAAGCTAGCGTGTGGCTTAGTTTGCAGCGGGCAACGCAACAAGCGCAAACCAAACTGTTGTGTTGTGCTTCCTCTCATGTGAACCTTCTGGCCCTCGGATAGAAGCTGTAAATCTGATCCACACTGTGGGCCTTCAAGCGCTCAAAAACTGGAAAAATAAAATATCAAGCTGCCGCAATTGCAGCTGCAAAGTTTGAAATATTAATGTAACTTCTTCAAAATGTCAACGTGGAATAAGAAAGATGGAAACAAACTTCTCATTCTTTATAAGTCCTTTACTTCTACATGCTGAGTTGCACATTTACATTCAACCTGCAAGGTGCTTTTAGACAATTTTAGAAAGTTCATGTACAAAAATCACACCTTAACTTGTAATTTAGACTTTTTGAATACAATCTTCCTCGAGTTAGAAAAGTGAGATCACTGTTCTGCTGCAGGGAGGCTCCCATTATACTGCAGCTATTCATTGTAAATAGCTAATGATTACAGTTTTACAGGTATACAGATGCTATTTAAACCAGTCAGAACAGTTTGTCTTTTCCTGAATAAAAGTCATTTATAGACAGAGCGAGGCCACCGTGTTGACAAGGACAGCTATGTTTCAGTTTTTGTGCCTCATCTCTTCATCCATCCCTCAGGCCTCAGATGAAAAACTCATCATTGTCAATAAAACGACAACTAGTGGCCAGACTTTCCATGTTGCTCTTCAGTTTCCAGAAAGTAATTATTAAAAGGCCCAAAAGGAAGAAATGAAGGAGCAATCAGAGTTGGACACACAGACACGTATGAGATGGAAATCTGAACCACGGTGGGCCGAGAATATGATCGCTTTTAATAACAAGTGTCAGTGTTTGTGATTGCAGAGCATCAAAAATCATATGAAACTGGCCTGTAGATGCAGCGTGGGGATATATGAGACCATACACTCACTGGTCACTTAATTAGGTACTATGGGCATCCGATTACATTGTCTTAATCAATCATCGGGAAAATTAACGATCGATTATCGTTTAATCATTAATATTTTTATATCAAAATTGAGTATTTATAGGCTATATCGAAATGAAGTGAAAGTGAAAAAAAATGCAGCATTTTTAAATCTTATTTAGATCTCATTGAGATCTTTATTACAAGATGAACGACTCCTGTGTTAGTTAAATGGGATTCATTCAGTGGTTACACTGGAAAATATGCGCTCACATACAACTTCAGCACCAGTCTAAAGATGCATTAGTTTTATCAATCAAAAGGAATCTCATCGATTAAGTTCTTAACGATCGATTAATCGAACGTCAATTAATTATGCCGATCCCTATTAGATAGACCTTGTTAGTACCAGGTTGGACCATCTTTTGCTTTCAGAACTGGCTTCATTCTTGGTGGCATAGATTCAACAAGGTGCTGGAAACATTCCTCAGAGATTTTGCTCCATATTGACATGAAGGCGTCTCTTCTGCACATCCATTATCAGAATCTCCCGTTCCACCACATCCCAAAGGTGAAATATTAGATGGAGATCTGGTGACTGTGGAGGCCGCTGGAGTTCAGTGAACTCATTGTCATGTTCAAGAAACCAGTTTGAAATTATTCAAGCTTTGTGACATGGTGTGTTGCAGCAGAGAAACTTCAAAAATCTGCAGGACACCGGCCCTCAATGACCAGCATTAAGGATCCCTGATCTAAATGTTGGAGCTGAAATGGAGACACATCAGACCAGGGAATGTTTTTCTATCTCCTACTGTCTAATTCTGGTGAGTCTCCTGTTTGTTGGCAGGAGTGGCCCCCGGTATGGTCTTCTGCTCCTGTAGCCCATCTATTTCAAGGTTGGACATGTGTGTTCAGAAATGCCGTTCTGCATATTCTGGGTGTAACCAGTGGCTATTTGCCTTTTTATCAACTTCAACCAGTGTTCCCATTCTCATCTGACATCAACAAGGGATTGTGGCCCAGACAACTGCACCTACTGGATATTTTGTCCTTATAGGACGTTTTGTCTGTAAACCCTTGAGATGGCTTTGTGTGAAAATCCCAGTAGATCAGCAGTTTCTGAAATACTCAGACCAACAAACATGCCACGTTCACAGTCACTTAAATCGCCTTTCTTCTTCGTTCTGGTGCTCAGTTTGAACTTCAACAAGTCGACTTGACTACCGGTTGCTACCATTTGATTGGCTGATAAGCTCTTTGCATTAACAATTGAACAGGTGTATCTGTTGTATGAAATGGCCGGTGATCATATATTGATTTATGGGTCTTAAATACCATTGAAAATACCCCAGTTGTTACTTTTCTGCTACAAAAACGAACTAAACACTGATATCCTTTTACTTCATGTTTGATTTTTTTTACATCCTGCAGATCCAGAGGTTTTGAAGAGTGTGAGTTTCCTGATGTGGCATCCAGTGGAGACCTCCAGGAAACCACAGAAAAGCATGTTAATAATAATTACCCCAAAAATGGAGACGGATTTCTATGTAAGTACCATAGTAAAAAAGTAAACGTCTGGACTTTCTGCGTCTGTAGGGTGTTTTATTGCCATGATTCCCAACATGGGGTCCACACTCTTACACCTTCCAAAGATCACAGGCTCAGCATAAAGCTTTGTCTTTAGTCACTAAAATTAGATTTATACATGTTGAATAAAATCATAGCTTATTTACTGAATTATTTAAAGTCTGCAAAAGACCGAAGTGCATGAAACCCTGCTGTCACTCATAGAGGTACGGGTTGCATGCTTGTGCTTTTTAGGGAATTGGAAGAAGTAATAAAAGCACAACTGTGTGATGCATTTAGATCAGAACAACATGCGTAGCAGACACATTCACACTAAACAATTAGACTAACAGGCAGATGCAGATTCCTGAATCCCACCAGAGTAGATCACATAGTTAGGAAAAAGTCAAACGGAAGCCACAGTATTTTACTGCAGATGAAAATGTTTGTTTTTTTAGATACAAGTAGAGGGAGGTCAAACAAACAAAAAAAAGGTTCAGGACCCTTTTCATAATGTTTTAGCAAAAACAAACAAAAACGTCACATTGAGTGTTATTCTAATAAATATACCACTGATCTGTAAACTCTGCAGTACTACTACACTATACTTAGAACCTCGTCTATAGCCAGAAATATCTGATGAAGGGAGGATGTTGGGATCATAAGGGTTTTGTTCTTAGCTGTGAACTTAGTAGAATAAATTCAACCTTTCCAGTAGTTTTTCCCTTTTTGTTCACACTTTGTCCCAATTTTATCTTTCGTACATGTTTTTTTGATAGAAATGTGTAGTTGCCTTTAGGTCAAAGTCTTAATAATGGGTACCTTTTTACCAGTTGATAGAAAGTGAATCTCAGTCAACAAAATCACGAGCGTTCTTCCACCTTCTCTTTCCATGCATATAAATAGCCAATTTCATGGCGATCCGCCACTGGTCCTCTAGGTATTCCAGAGCTTCAGACCAGATGACCTCACTAGGCCCGGCTACTTGTGGGGTAAACCTAAAATATATGGGTGTTGTCATCTCGCAGCAAAAGCTGAATTCCAAGCCCGTGATGGCAGCCAGAGGTCTTTTGTTCTGCCAGCAGCAACACTGAGATCAGTCAAAACAAACAACAACTTCCATATGTTGGTAGTATAATTTGTTCTCTCTCTTTATGGCTTATCGTGGCTCACATGTGCAGACAGATCTGTTTTCACTGAAAGATTGAAACAACATGGGCAGCTGATGTAAGGTCAGAGGTCTATTACTGTTCTGAACAATCCTGCCGCTCAGCTCGTCTCTCTGCTATGTTTGATTTAAAAGTCATACGAGCTGGATGAGACGGCAGTACATACTTTTGGATATAGCGGATATTGGTTGTTGTTGTGCATTTAATGAGCTAAAGATTTAACTCTCTGTTCTGAGTCAATACAGAATGTTTCCTACAGCCGTGCTGATGATATGCGGCTACGGTAGGTTCAAGTTAGCAGAAAAAGCAAGCTGGCATCCAGGAATCATTAATAAAATGTTGTCACATTATCTTTAAGATTTTGGTCTTATTTACTATTTCCAGGACTCTGCTTGATTACAAGTGGAAAACCTGATATGTTTTATATATAATTGTTATTTTAAGCGTCCTGACTGAATAACATTATCATCTTTATCTTAGAAAAATGCGTAATAAGGCTTAAATTGTTATACAGTATATGTTTTGACTACTGGATTAGCTATCTTACTATATTTTGGATTTCAAAATGGAATTCCACGTTTCCTTTCCATCTACATCCTTTGATTTTACTAGTTAGCAGGTCTTTAGAGCTTATCATAATCAGTAATGATAATGCAAATTATTTGTCTGCATTAGAACATCAGGCGTCATGGCTGACTTTCAGTAGCAGGCAGATGCAGTTTGAAAGTTGTAGCTAAATGAACAAGCAAACAAAGTTTCTTCAGTAAAGCAGAACGCAGAGTTATTGCTTTTATAGTGTATTTTAAGTGGGGTAATCATTTTACAAATACTTTATGACTAATACTGACTTCCCTCCTCAGAATTAGTTAGTCAGATAAATCCCTTCCAAGCCAGTCTCCAAGTAAAATGTGAAGTGTGTAATTCATTAATTTTTTATCCACACATTGCTCTTTTTTTTTTTTTACTACCTTATGAATGTGAAAACAACCCCAAGACACCATGTCTCTTCATTTTGTAAAATATACATAAAATGAGTTTTACATGACATTTAAGAGGTGGCAAGGTCCACAGCTGGAGGCCTGAGGGGTTCGGGAGAGAAGCTGCACACGCTAATGACAAGCCAAAAAAGCAAGTATGAGTTCCGTTCTAACACTGACCATTTGAGATGGATTAACTTTCATTTTAGGATTGAGCTATTGTTTTTGTTTTACACAATATAATCTACTTTTTTCATCACTGTTTAGTTGATGTACATATGAACATGGATACTTTGGTAACGTTAGATTTCTCTGTGTTTTCACCGATCATCCGTTTGCTGAGTAAAATGTTTATGTGTTGATCTAGCCAGGATAGGAGTGTGCTAAGGATTTTATTGTCTACACAGAAATATGCAGTTGCAAGCTGGCTGTTAAAGAATGATGGCATTATAGAGCAGGTTGGGGACCAGACCTCAAGTTGGTGGAGCACTTTTGAGAACATTTTTACTAAAGAACGGTGGGAAAATGTTTATATGTCTTTGTCCTGGACATCGTTATTTAGACTGAGCTACTTCTCTCGAACATTGAAGGCCAGGAAACTGCTAGAAGATCAGCTGTCAATCTTGTTAAAAAAGTTTCATGCCCACTTTTTTGTGAATTTTCATGAGAGATTTTGAAACAGTGATGTATAACAAGATGCTTTTTGGGGGGAACTCAGAAAGTTAACACCCTTTTTTTCTTTGTATTAATATTCTAAGTACATGCTTAAAGCGAGAAAACATGACTTGCATTGAACCCCATTTCATTAGAAAAAAATAATTTCCTTGACTGGCTTCAGCTCAGCTAAAAACAAACACCACCCTGAAAGCATTTAGCCTCTGGCAAATTTATGTTTCTTTGGTGTTTTTCTGTTTTTTAGCTGAAAAACAAACAAAAAGCAACTTATCCTTTTGTTGTGATAAACAAACTTGATTTAGTCATCAGTAACAAAATTGGAAACCTTCAAAGGAAATATCCGGCAGGCATTTAGATGTAATAACAAACATTTCCTGTATGGCTTTGTTGACATTTTTGACAGAATCTGATTAATTTTTGTAATCTGATTATGTAATCCCAGTTAAATGAAATGATTTAGTTTATTTTGAGAATCATTTAGTTCAGCAGTTGACATAGTAAATGGACTGTACTTGTACAGCGCTTTTCTAGTCATGTGACCACTCAAAGCGCTTTTACGCTACATGTTCATTCACCCATTTACACTGTCACTGGGTTATTGTTATTGTGATACTGAACAAGGGAAAATTTGATGATTTTAAGGCAAGTTACATGGATTTATGAATATTTTTTTCTTGTCTCTGTGGATTGTCCTTTCACATAAATGTAGAAAACATCTTATACTCTTGCAAAATTTAAAATTCCTTTTGGAACAATAAGTGAAATTACCAGGAACTAAAAAGATTGTTTTATCGTCCGCTCCCATCTGTACTTCCTCCAAGCTGGGCCTTAACTTTGTCACTTGGGACCTTTTTCATTTTACTGCCGGTGTTCGCTCCACTTAAGATCCTGGATCTGGATCCACAAACCTGCTGACAATCAGACATTTCATGCAAACTGCAAATAAACATGAAATCTAACTCTGGCAGCAATGAAAAGATTAGCTTTTTATTCCAATGCTTATAGTGTGGAAAACCCCGGAATTCATGACTTCCAGGCAGGTGTCTATCTGGTGCAGAATGAGAAGGACAATGAAAAAGGACTATGTTCATTTTCTTTGGCTGAAGTGGAATATCACCGTCATGGCAGTAAAATAAGAGTTAATGGACAAAGAAAAGAGACAAAGAAAGGTGGAGGAAAGAGAAATTCAGTGGAAAACAAGGCAGTGAATGTCTGGCAGCACAAGCATGTAAATCAGTGTTAATCTGTTTCTGCAGTTTTAAAGGGGAAATTAAGTCTGATTTCTTTTCCCTCCTGCCTCTCACAACAGATTAATCAGTTTACAAGCAGATTGAGCCCAAACTACGCAGTAATTCTACGTTTTCATCCTACAATAAACTCATTGCAAAAATGTGAGTATGCACAATAAAAATGCATTAGAGGCTTGATTGATTTCGCATTAAGTTTAAATAGGGTGGTGTTTAATATATAATAGATCACAAAGAAAATATAAACATAAATTAACAAATTAAGCATGTATTGACTAATACAATGTAAATAAGTCTTTCAAATACAACACAATAAATATGAAAAGTACTTACTACAGGGAGTAAATACATAAAACACAACATTTTATCAACATAAAAACAAATATTATTTGCCTAATGTTCTTTTTATTTGTCATAAAGAAGCACAGTTAACAATTTTAACCTTAACTAATAATAAATGAATGACAACTTAACAACACTAACTATTCTTACTATGTGAGTTTATCTGAAACCCTATCAGTTTAAGGAAGTGGAAGCTCATTTAAACCATTTGAACCATTAGCCTACTGTTTCTCAAAACCTCTAATGAACTATGTCTTGTTCAGCCAGCCATCATGCAAAAGCTGATCCCTTTTAGTCTGGTCAGACGCCGCATGTCACGATGGAACAAACGTCTTCATTTCATGGCAAAGCTCATGGTTAAATTGAATCCACCCCATTCAAATCCCATTCTTGCCTTTCAACTTTTATTGTTCGCTGTAATCACCGGCAGTTCTCCCCATCTCATGCGTCATTACCAAAATTGGTTGGACGTTTCCAAATGATGAGCATTTGGCTCTACAATCAAATGAAAGTCATTCCACCGCAGCCACCTCATGCCATATTATTTTTCCACTGCAGCTCCAGCTGCTGCTCCATCATACTTAATTATTATCCAAAAATATATAATAAATGCTTTTTTCCCCCTGATGGTTTAAACCCACCTTGATTATCTTCAAACACTATGGCCCAGATTTTTTGAGGGGGTGACAGTTTTTTTGTTTTTTGCTGCTGTTGAAAATGCAAAATCTGTTCATAAGGAGAAAAATCTTTGGCACAGAAGCTTTCTGGGTTTTCTTTTTAGTCTTAGTAGTACTGACCAATCATGCTGAAGCTTTCTTCGATTGCATGCAGGAAAAAAAAGCAAAAGATGCTGAATTAATTTACTGTGGTACAATCTTACAACTCTGGCTCTAGTTCTGATTCATTTCTTAATTTTGTTAATGAGTGGTCTACAGAACAGGGAGTCTTGACCCAGTTATCAATTATTCCCACTGGAGCACAGACATTGTTGCCCAATCTTAATCCCCACCTGCTGACCCTAATTATACTTAATGGAGGGTTAAGATGAGGTGCCCCTTTTCATTCTAGGCGTCAAAGAGAAGTTGTGATCTTGCCCTTCAGCTGGGGAATTGGTGCCTATGGATGGCTAGATGATCACTACTCTTTGATCCCAAGAAGAAAAGGGGTGACTTGTCTCTGCAAATTGGAGGGAAAGGGTTATGATGAGGAATATTATGCTGGCTAAGTCACTAAACAATACCCACATGGATCCCAAATAGGTTAGAATACAAAGTCCTGAACACAAAATCTTTTGGTACTGATTTGTCTGTAGATTTTACAATACTTACCATTAAACTAATCATTGTTGGAAATTAAGCAGACCAACTACCAACAGCAACATCCAGTGTGTCCCCAGTATGACACTGGTCCACCATACAGCAAAAACTACTTGGGAAGAAAAACACACGGAGTCCCAGGATGTCAACTTTCCCTAATCCTGGGATCTCAAACTAGTCCTCAAAGGCCAATGTCCTGCAGGTTTTAGATGTTTGCTTGCTTCAACACACCCGACTCAAATTAATGGGTCATATTGCAGAACTTGAAAACAAGCTGTTGGACCCATTAATTTGCATCAGGTGTGTTGGAGCAGGGAAGCATCTAAAACCTGCAGGACAGCAGCCTTGGAGTTTGAGATCCCGGCCCTAATCTTAGTCCATAATGTATCACAGCCCATACAATCCACCCTGCAACCAACAGGACTCAAAGGCCTCTGACTTCACAGTGCAGTGGGGCCCTTTGATCTGTTTATTTCAGCATTGTCTCACAGGTTTCAGATTCATATTGTATCATTGTGGCTCCCACTCCCACTACTGCTTTCTTTTCTTCATCTTCATACACATTCAGCCTGCACAGCTCTGCCTCCTGGTGGCCACACTGCCTTATGCAAACAGAATTATACACAATATATTTTCAATTTGATTTAAGCTTCTTGGGTGATGCAAATTGCTTTGACAACTTTGAAGGATGTTTGTGGGACAATAACAGAAGCAAACAAGAGGAAACCTTTCACCTGGGAGCCATTAATTTGACAGCTGTGTTTCCGGTAGAGGAGTCAGGGGGGTCTTTAGGGGTTGTGCGATGCAGTCATGTGTCCCAAATAAACGTGCTCTCCCTGCAGCCAGATGTGTAGGTTTGCACTGATGTTGTTAACAGCTGTGACTGAAATATGCATCACTAATGTAACACAGGAACCTGCTGACTTTTGTGTTTAGATGGTCTCCTAATATAGTTGTTACGCAGGTTTATGCTCATTAACTTGCAGATTTTTTATTTTGTATGAGGGTAGTTTTAATGTCTCTGTGCAGTGGCTCTTATTATGTTTTAAAGAATCCTATAAAGCTCTTTGGTTTTCTTGTTTGTTTTATCATTAAAACTTGCTCTCCATATTATAAATGAGTTACTTTATGTCTGTGATGATTTTGTCAATTTGTTAAGATATAGAGTTTGATAATAATTTATAATAAGTCCAAAAATTTATTTGTGATTTCAGCTTCTGCAGTTGAATTTTAGATAATTCATCTCTTTTTTTTAATGACTTGTTTTCTGGCCCTAGTTAAAAGGGATTTGGACATCAACAGTATCTGAGGGCCACAGCTTCCATCTTCCAGCCACCCAGTAAAAAAATAAAAGCAAATCATTTTGCTATTTTTAATGTGATTCCATTCTTTTGGTCATTACTTACAGCTCGTGACCATCGGTTATGTTTGAAATATAGATTAACTGATACATCAGAAACAGCTTTTTACACCACAATGATCTCATTAAATGCACGTGTTGCTGCTAACATTGCACCAATACATCTATTTGATTGTCCCATGAACAAGAACCTGTGATACTCCTCTGCAGCTCGACCGCACCCCGAGATCTTATTCATTAATGTCACAAACATGATTGGAGAAAGTGAATAACGAGTCAAACAGCTACTGATGTGTTTGACTTTGTACCAGTTGTATAAACACAGCTCTCACTTTGCTTCTATGACAATGGACTGGCATGTACCTGCATTATACATTACAGGGGTCCTTAGGGAACAAAAATGTGCACCGTCTAGTCTCAAAGTCCATCTGGCCTGGATGCTAAAGCTCCCATGACCACCTCAGGAACTCCCCAAGGGTAAAGAACTGCCAAAATTTTCTTTGGTCGGGACAGAATCCATATCGATATTATAACTTGCGGCTTCTCTCCTGCACCTTGAATTGATCATTTAACAGCCTGCTCTACCACTTGATAGAACAAATATTTCAGTGCCTACAATGAATGTTAGCATATGTGGAAGATAACCTGGCTGAACCGTCTCTACCACTTTATTTGGGTATGTCATGCCAAAAGTAAGTGTTTGTCATCCCAATACTGTTTAAATTTTTATTTTGATTGCTGCTAAATTACTGTTATCTCAACCACTTATTTAAAAAACAAAACAAAAAAAAACATTGATTTTTATCATGTCCCATGGGTATGAATTAATGCAAAGAAATATTTGTATTATTTATCCTTTTTTAGAAATTAAAGTTAAATCTTCCTGGGGAAGCTGAGGGCTTTACTTATTAAATTAAATCAAATTTTATTTAGACTATATTGCACTTTTCATACCAAAAAGTGGTACAGAGCACTATATATAATTAAAAAAACTAATTTTGCAAATTAAAAACACACAAGCCTTCACATACCCAAGTATATAACCTAGCCAAATTAAAAACACGCCAAATTCATAATCTCTCACACTCACACACATATATAGACACAAAGCACATGTATCCCCTGGCCCCATCCCATTTTGCACAAACATAATCGCGATCCCTGTTATCTAACTCGACGCTGCTGTGATGAAGCGATCGGGGATCCGTCCCATCCATGAGGCCAGAGGAGCCGCCCAGATCAGTGTTGGCCGGGTCCACGCTGTGACCATCGGGTTGCATATTCATTGTTTATTGAGCCAGTAACTTTCTCTAACCCGAACCAACAACCAACTGCTCGATTATCAAGTTATTTTTTCAAATGTGCTAATCAAGATAGAAAATTTGTTCACAATAAATGTGATTTCCAGGAGACAGTATTATTGTGGGATCATAAAAAGAAGGTGCAGTCACCAATATG
This sequence comes from Leptatherina wallacei, assembly GCA_028567055.1. Lineage (NCBI taxonomy): Eukaryota > Metazoa > Chordata > Actinopteri > Atheriniformes > Atherinidae > Leptatherina > Leptatherina wallacei. The sequence continues at coordinate 22,081,199 of JAOXYM010000018.1, forward strand.
CTGAGGGGCTCCCAGTCAGTTCTGGTCAGTAAAAATGGGAGAGAACAGGTCTGTTTTGACACCATCATAGATCCTTTCTTTGGAAAAATCAGAAGAATTTATCACATCATAAATCCATGTTTTCAGATTCCGCAGACAGAACAGAGAGCCAGTTGGCCTTGCGGTCGACATGCTTGGAAACAGGAAGCAGATTCAGATATGGTTGCAGCTTGAAAGTTGTTGCCTTGATTCAGATCTGCTGGGTGGAATCTCCAAAGCACACAACAGGAAACACAAAAACAGACGTACGGGTCAACATCTGGTCTGAAACGTGCAATCAGCGCTCCAAACATCTGCCTGAATTTGACTGACAAGTGGGGTCAAGACCGTTTCCATGGCGTAGCAGAGAATTGAAAATAAAAGCTCTGAAAACCCCATTTTTAAATAACTTTTCTCTGCATTTGCTGCGTCGTTTAAATACTAAACTAGAGCATTTTTAGATAAAATTCCTCAAATCCTCTGGTTTACTTTCCTCTCACTGTTTGCTTCACACAGTATGTTTAAGGTTGTGGACTGTAGGAGAGAGATGATGTTGTTCATCCTGCTTTCCAGCAGGCTTGGTAAATATTAGTTGTAGAGCTGTTTCCATTTCCTTTTCAAAGTTTAGATTTTATAGTTCCGTCCTGTTCAATTCAGCAGAAGTTCTGAAGTTTGCTGTCCTTTTCTAACCTCTCAGTTGGTCTAAAGCTGTCGGAGCACAGAGAGACTCTGTTCAAACTAATGGCTTTCTGAGTTTGGACTTGTAAATATGTTTCATTTGCTGACTTCCAATGTGAGTCTCATTATGTACAAGTGCTGTCATGTGGAGGAAGGTTATAGAGGCTGGACTGTGTGGATACAAAACTTGTTTTGTCCTTTTCTGTTTATAACATGAAGCATACATCACTCTGGGTTGATTTAATGATGATTCATCATATGGATTCTTTATTTGAATAACAGCAGACTCACCATATATTAAGACATCTTAACCAAATCCCTATATTTCCTAATTTAAAATTTTACTTGAAAATCCAGTTCCTCATGCAAACCAATGTAGGGTTTAAGTATTACAATGACATTTTCCTGAAAACTGTTAAAATTGATTTATAGCATTTTGGGAAAAGAACTCTGTTTACCACATAAGTCTTAAAATGTAATGTTTCCTTGAGTCCTGAAACAAATGTTGACATCGAAACTTTTGACAACTTTTAAGTAGCACCGGTGACTTTTTCAACCCTTAACCCTTGTATGGTGTTCGGGTCTGTGGGACCCGTTTTCATTTTTCATCAAAAGAAAATTTATATAGTCAGTTA
>JAOXYM010000018.1:22091577-22103893 GCA_028567055.1 Leptatherina wallacei
ACAAATTAGTTTATACGGTTTACAAACCATGTATTACGCACACACAATGATATTGAGTCTATTTTCTCTCCATACCAGTTGCTCTTTTCCCCAGTTGTAGTATGTAAGTATGTGTAGTATGCATAGTTTCTGCTGTATATAGAGTAACTTGCAGCTAATGACAAAGTTTCTAAGTCACAGAATTGTACATAGTGCTACTTGTTCAGCTCTTAAAGGCTGTGACTCAAAACGAAACTGAATTTGAGGCCATCTGAACAAACACAGCCTTTTGTTTGATCATAATTTCAGGTTTTGCTCTGAAACCAGGCAGAAAAAAATGAAGTGGCTTCCTGTTCACAGCTTACATCACTGCGATGGCCTCGAAGCAGAAGCATTCCTTCCCATCAGTCCTGATTTGCTAATACAATTTGGTGTTGTGTGGTAGTTAGAGTAACACTTTTAACCAGTTCTGTTTTACTTCTGTTGGAGTAAAACAAGTGGAAATTACATTGTAAGTGAATTTTGTAAAGGCATGATTTGATTACTGTTCCCATGGTCGCCTCGCCTTGCACCACACCTCTTGCATGTCTCTATACAAGTAAGTTTTTGTCTCTGAGACAGGAGGCAGAAACCACTCGGCTACCACTCCCCTAGCATCTATCCCCTAGACATAATAAAAGTGACAATAATCTGTCTTGAGAGTCCTCTGGACTTGTTTGATTTATTTATTGTATGATTTTCATCTTCTAATACATCACATACCTTTTTCTGATCATTGTTCACTTCTATTATGACCTTGTTCCAGTGAAGATGATCAGATAATGCTGTTCCACCTCCAGACTACTACTTGTTGCTTACACCAGCTTTTCTGATATTTGTTTGATATCTTTCACTCCACATATCTATCTCAGCCCTCTCCCCCATATGCAGTTAAATAATTAGAATTGCATAGAGGAAAATCCTCTTCCTCCCCTCTGCCAGAACAATGACTGCCTTCAGCTTTCTGGGAACGTAGCTTTCTATCTGATCCACACAGACCACGCCAACATCAGATTTGATGTCTTTTTCCTCACAGACTTGTCTCTGTCTAGAAGCTGATGATAAAAATTCACAAACTAAAATACAGTTTTGTATTTTAGGAGGACGATGCTATAAAAGCTATGGACTACATACAGTATATATTTCATTTAATGTCAACATTAAATTTGAATGCGAGTGAAAAAACTATTTAGTCCAGAAGTAAATTGTGTTGGAGTTCAGATAATAACTTAAAAATGTAGTTCAGATTATTTAAGTTATATTTGAAAGATTATGAAGCAACCAACCAGACTGTAAATACCCAAATAATGACTTGCAAACAATGCCGATGTATTTTCTCTGTCCATATTTTTTTTCTTTTACATTTTAGTTGATGTTTGTTCCTTAGTCACTTTGAATCTGGTAATGGTCCGTGTGTTCTCACATTCATCTGTTGCACCTTTTGTGGGTTTTTTTCTGGGGGAGTATGCATTAATTTTGCACAAAACAGTGGCCTGCCAAGTTTCTTTGCATTCATTTGTGTCTCCTTGCAATTGTTTACATTCAACTTATGTCTGTTTTTGCTGGTTTGATTCTCTAAGGTAGGTTTGAGACCTTCTGCAAAGATGTTTTTGAAGGGTTACCTTGTGATTGTGGACCCGAGTCCAGTTTGCCTTTTCCATAATCTGTAACCTTTCAGGTGTGAGCAGATGAATACAACATTTTGTCCTTGGATATGGTCCAAGTGGAGGCTGATATCATCTCTTGTAGCTGACTGCAACAACAGACTGTTTCTGTGTCATATGAATAACTTCACAAGCATCTGTCTGTCGGCCCACTGGGGCTCTTTTTCCAGAGTGTTACTCAGCGAAAACAAAGGCTGCCCCCGTCGCTGGAGTCCATCCAGATCCACAGCTGAACGTCATTGTCACTGAGAAACTGTTAACCTTTAACAATGCAAATGAAATATTTCCTCAACAGTCAGACAGATGGGACAGAAGGGGAGAGAAGTTTCTCCAAAAAGACTAGAAAATCATCACCTTTTGTCTTTCTGTCAGTCGTGCCTTCAATTATCAAATAAAAACCGATGCACCTATTTCTAACACATAAACTGATTTTGTAACTGACCTTTCAGTTTTACCACAAAGTCCACATAGACTAATATATGAATGAAACTGTCCTTTTTTGTTAAAATATTTTCTCTCTGTTCTTTTTCAGAGGTCATGTTTTCCACCTTTTGCTGTTCCAGTTTCTATCCTTCAGCTTTTTATGAGACAAAAGGTAAGGAGCCCCAGATGGTGGAGGAATGATGGAGACGAGGAAGAGCGGAAGGGGGAAAAAAAAGGCTACATCTGAGAGAAGAGAGACGAAGGTGGGCAGAAATTTTTGTCTGTCTTGTAAAATCTGCTCCTGCATCTCCCTTTTTGCCTTTGTCTCTCTCTAAGGGGTGATAGCTGTGTTGTTTCTTGATGTTCTTCCAGGCTTCCTTTGAGATGGACAAACCAGAGTTTAAAGTCAGCTCTATGGAAAGCGTGCAAGGTAACAACCAAAACAAAGAAAACAGAACAAGCATGAAAAAAGTCAGTTTTAGCATGAATAACTGAATATAAAAACATCAGTTTTCTTCAGACACAATGGTGCCTATTGTGTAACTTGTAAGTAATATTCTGTATCGAGAGACATAAAGTATCTTTCACTTGGCCTTTTCTGCAAGTGCTTTCACTTTTAGGACCTTCACATGTTAAAATCGCATACTGGTACCACAAAAGCCTTCTGCTACCTTAACTACAGTGTGTAAAGAGGTTTTGTTGATTTCACACATGTCTGAAAAATCAGCCTACCTGGTTACCATGTTGGCAAGTTCTCCTGAAGACATCGATGATTCCAGTATTTCAGTAAAAGCTTTGTGTTATTTATTCAGAGTAGAGCAGATATTAAGTTATCTTTTCATCTTCCAGATGATGTTGGGCTACCCAAACTTTATATTAAATAAAAGGCTGGGAGAACTAGAGTACAAGTACTCTTTTGGCTACAAGTTTTGTATTTAACCCTTGTGCCCTCCTCAGATTTAGTACCCTCTAGTTACCCCCGTGGCCAAAAATGTCCATGCACAAAAACTGGTATAAAATATTTAAACATCAATATTTTTGTCTGCCTTTTCATAAATCATATAAACAACTTCATCCTACTCAAAAATACCAACCATTCAATAATTTTTAGGGTTTAAACCCTTTAAATGCCAATTTGAATATTTAAATTATTACCTCATTCATTAAAAAAATAAATAAATAAAAAATTGAATTATTGTCCATAAAATAGATATTACAGGGATGAGTCTTTGGTGGTGATTAAGCAATTGGATATGTCAAAGATTATCAACAAAATAGATTTTTATTCCATTTGTGTTTTTTATGTAGTGTCAGGAGACCCTCGTGGCAAAAATGTACATGCGCAAAACCTGCTATAAAATCATCATCCATCAGCAGGATATCCTGGTTATGTTTGGTAGTTAGATTATGGAGCCATGGGACCACCAAGAGTGATTTCTTTGTATGTGTGTGTGAATTTTTTTCCAGTTATCAAAATGTTGATTAGATTTTGAATAAAAACCTATTTTATACATACACACACATACAAAAAAAGGTGTCCTCTGGTGGTTCAACAACTTCATAATGTAACTGGCAAAAAATACCAGGATTTCCTGCATCCACAATGGGTAGATGAACCAGTTCAATCTGGTGGAATGAAGTAAAAGAGTTGGATATTACTACTTTTCCTCCAAATGAAATTTCAAAGAAATAGTAAATTATTTTAAACTGTAATGACAGTGAGATTAAAAAAGTAAGTTTTAATGGGAGCTAATGGGACACAACGGTCACCAAAGGACGTAGCTGATGCTACATAAAAAATACGAGTGGAATTTTGTTGCTGATTTTTGACATAAACATGACTCTCATCACCACCAAAGCCCCATCACCATAATATTTATTTTATAGAAAATATTTCATGTTTCATACGGTTTTTCTATGGTTGATTAATAATTAAAATAATTGAATCTGCAGATTCATTTCTTTATATCAGTGAGGAGAAACCAGGATTTACAAAGTTGTTTGTATGAAATAATGAATGCAGATATGTTTAAATCTGCTTCCAGATTTTAATGTGTGAAAGTATCAGTCAGTCTTTTTTCATATCCAGCTGTCACAGGGTGAGAGGCAGGGTGCAGCCTGGATAGGTTGCCAGGTTTCATTTGTGTCTTTTTTTGTTTGTTTGTTTGTTTTGCTTATTGGAATCTGATTGTCCATACTTTGCAATATTCAAAGTTTAATAAAAAAAAAAACAACTTAGGGCAGATAGCATTAAAAAGAAATAAGATGGTTAAAAAGATCTGCCACAAACTCAGACTGAGTCCTTTCTGAAGAATTCAGGTTCGGAAATTTTAAAAGAAATGATTGGAACCATGACAGTCGAATGAAGAGGTCCTTCTCATAAGGACAGCAAAGACTGTTTGAATGCAGCATATTTTTTTTAGACAGCCTGTCATGGAAAACCTTTTTTAATTTACACTCCATGGTTCACATAAAAAGTGACAGAATCTTCAATGTAAATATTGAATAAATATAAGTACTTATTACACAGTTCTGGACAGATCAGCACATACTGTGTGAAGACGGTGTGAATTTTAGAACTGAATTTTCGCACAGTTGCATAAATCCATGGATATAACCCCATGAATCTGATGCCTGAAGGATGTGAGAGTATCTGTAGCTATTTAAAAGAAGCATCTCTGCATAAACATGGCTCTAGTGTATTTAAATGCGTGCATGTTTGATGCAGGCTTCTCTTCCTGGAGGTTATGCTTCATCATTCAAACTCAAGATGTATTTAATCAAAACAATACCTAAATTTCCATTAAGAGTCTGAAACCAATAATACAGTTTTCAGAGAAGTTACAATCGGATTTCAGGGCGGAATATGTTGGCTCTCAGAACCAAACATCCAGTTTTACAATAAATGTTAAGAAACGGTAAAAAAATTACATGTTCTTACTCTGTTCCTTACACAGATGGAGCTTAAGTTTTTGATTTGTCAGCACTTCAGCATGTTACATCTTTGTTACATCTGCGTTATGATGTCCACTCTCTTCATCTTGCCGGAACACATTTAGCCATAAGTGCTCATACCACAGACTTTGAGGCATTGTCCCGTTTAATACTTTCCATGGTCACTTTTTTGTGCTCACACTGTTGAATACACGAGGTTGGCAGCTTAAAGAACATAGTAACAAAAACCAGCCAAGGATATGTTGACATTTTACATTTTACAACCGAGGATTGTAACATTGCTACATTTTAGATATGGACAAGTGTTGTTTTCTAGTGAGACTGACTTAAATGCAAAAAAAAAAAAACAAATTGAAACAAAAATGTACAACATGATGCGCATCATATTTATAATGTAAGACGTTTAGAGCAATACGTTTCTGACCTCAAAACTGTGCTTCTGACTCATTTTGATGACACTGAGGTTCGTCATGTACAATTCTGGAGTCATTGTTTCCCTGCAACATGGGCTCAGAAACCAAATTCATAGCTTCTTTTTAACCACCCAGGGTATCATTTGACTGCTGTGTTTACTTTACGGCACCATGTCACACACCTACAACTTTATATCAACACGCTTTCCTTTATGAATGCACAACTTGGCTGATTCATCAAAGAAACTCATGATTACATTATCGGAGGAAGTGAGGAAAAGAGTCAACATTGGACTGACTTTTACTGGCTAGAGAGAGCTCAGAGAGGAGATAGGATGGATGATGGATGCCGAATTAACTGTTGTTAGAGGGTCCACTTTAAGTCCATTTCTGGTCTGAACTCTGAACTTTGTCTGATTTCTGGGTTTATAGGACAGACTTGAGGGCGTCCTCTTACATTTTAGGTTACCAACAAGATAATGAAGGCAAAATATTTGAGTTTTGTTTTATGCTTCATGACATATCCATGTTGTTCAGCTACCTTATAGTATTTCTCAGTTTCTCCATCCAGCAATGGCATGAATTAGAGAGAACTCAACATCTGCCTTGAGGCAGGCAGGAGATTGGTGAAGAAATGTCCCCCACTGTGCTACATGGGTTTATATGTCTCCATCTGTGCTGTGTATGTGGGTTGTATTTGGATTTGAGGAGAGAGGATATTTCATGTTAACTGTCCACGTGTTCCCGAAGCTCGGCCGCGGTGATTCAGTGGAAATTGTGAGTCAGGGAATCCGACTGGCACATGTGCCCAAAATGTACCCTGTGTATTGCTTTTGTCATGGTCATGCATCTCTGGGATGCTCATGTGCCATGATGCTTGTAGTATCTGAGGTCTGCACTTTTTGCTCTTTAAGATGCATTTAGTGAGCATTGAAGGACCTGTTACTTTCTACTTTATGACCATATGCCACTAATATGTTACAATGTGCTGAAGATAGACTCCCCCTATTTCATAAAGAATTCATTCAGTCATGCTGGTGAATTACAGATCTTTGTCCCACTCTATCATAAACACTCCTACATGCATTTGAGACAGTTATCTGGTTCCACATGGTAAGAACCACAGACTGAGAGCATTTTTTGATGTATCAGTTTAAAATATGATCCTTTTTTTCTGGAAGTAGAGAAAGATCAACTTAAGACGGCAGGAGGCTGAGTATTTTTGCCTGTGAACCTTTGAAAAGTTCAGCTCTTCCAGTGCTGAAGCTAGTGCCTGGTTTCAAACCAGTTCTTTGGGTTTTGAAAGCTAAAGCTACTGTGTTTGGCAATTAGAATTGGCTCTAGAGGAGCAGCATCTCTCTCCTGACCAAGAACAAAGAACCACTCATGATTATGAGGATGATTGTGACCTGCACAAATGTTTTGACTGCCAAAAAAAGAGAATTGTTGGATATGATTTTTGCAGAATCTGCCACATGTTGTTACAAAGATCAAGTCACAATAAAAGTTTTGGGTCTGGGTTGAGTTCAAGGCCCTTAGAAAAGTCTTATAAAGCCAAACAATTGTAGCTACTCTAAACTTTGATCCTCCAAGTCTTAACATGTGGTCAACTTCAGCTTGTGTGTAAGATGTGTAAAACTGGCCAGCTGCTTCCCTCATACATGTGTGTGTTGTTTATTTTGAAGAGATGTTAAAGATGCATATCCCATAACGGTGACACAAGACTTCTCTTGCTGGGTGTCAACCTAAGGATTTATGGTGAGACAGCAGTGACCCATAACGCTCTGATGAATTCTTTCCTGCACTGCAGCCTATGAATAGAACCTGTTGTTGCACATGGAGGACAAACAGCAGAAACCCTGCACAGAAAAGCTGAAACAATGAGAACTTCACTTTGGAGGCTATAAACTGCAGATTTGAAATATAACTTCCATGTTGCAGATTTAGAGGATTTTTTAGAGACAAAGTTTCTCTTAAGACAGAAATTGCATCAGTGAAAAAGTGTTAAATTGCATCAGCAATAAACAGTCCTGGACTCTATCCTTCTGATAGCGTTGCAAGCTCTAATTTTGCACGTCTTCAACCTCTTTATGAATACAGGTGCTGTTTAGGGTTGTGGCTTTACAACAGACTAAATTCAGAATTTATTACTTACCTTGATTTGGAGTTATGTTTGATACATTTCTAATGCTTCAAACAAAAGCAAGTTGATGCACCTAATGGTATGAAAGTATTTAAAAGTGTCTCTTGGTTGTAATTCTCACTGAGGTGGAGGTATATTGTGACATTTTTTAAGAATACCTGAAAACTATCTGGCCCACTGTCATGATGATTTGTGGATGTGTACAGCATTGTCAAAGGATGAACCCAATAAATTTTGGTGCTTATCTGGATCCCTTCCTTTGAAGGCATTCAAGGCAAGTTTGTAGATGTAATTTTATTGATACTTGCTGGTTCACCTATTAACATCTTATTTAATCTTATTTATTTTTTAAGAAGTAGAAAGAATTTTTTTTGTTGCAAATTCTTTTTTTTCTTCTGGTTGCTTCGCCACAGTTACAGACAACCCTTTCCACTGGTTAAGAAGTTGTTGTTATGGCTTGGTTTCAGTAAGCTGCTTTGACCATTGACCTTTGACCTGTCAAGTGTGACTGCAGTCCAGTGAATTTAAACACAAAGACTCTGCAGTTGTGCTGTACCAATGAAAGCCTGATTATTAGCTAATGATTGGACCCTGGGGAAAATTAAGTAAACGTCAAACAAATGAATGTTTGTGAAGTGAATGCATAAACCCTGGTTCAGCAGCCGCAAGGGAGTAAAAAAAGAGAAAAAAGGTGAGATTCATGTTGTTCTGTTAGTTTGCTTTTTGTTGGTGAAGTTATCTTAGGAAAACACTTACAATGCAGTACAAGGATAATATCACCAGGATAATATCAAAGTATTGTGCTTGAAAAAGTACCCAAGGTGAACCTGATAACACTATGCATACCTTGTCAATGACAAACCAACAACTTAAGTATATCTTTCTTGTCTATTTAACTCTTGTAGATCATTATTTTACAGGATAAGCCTTGAAAAATTGAAACGCTGTAATTATTAAAACCAAAATGTCTTCCAAAGTTATTCCTTTTCTCTATATACAGACTTCTTTTTGCAACCTGGGATGACACTCACTCCTATCTGGCCATTTGGTAGAATGCAGGTTTGTCATCGATTTCCCTTTTAAACTCTTATCCACAGGTTATTATAAAGCATTAAGAACCAGCTGGAGTTTTCCTACCTCGGGGGCCTTACAAGCTGCTTAATTGTGAAATTTGAACTTTACCTGAAGATTTGAACAGTATGTGCCGATGAGCTTAAATTCACTGTAAGAACCTTTGGAAACCCTTTATCTGTATGAGCATATGGAAACATTCTGTGGCAAAATTATAACATAATTGATATAATAAATCATGTATCTGATATCCCACAGTCTATAAAACCCTAGTCTAGTATTAGCCTCCTTGTAAACAGCTCAAAAACGTGGTTTTCTGGTTCTTTACTATTGAGGTTTGGGTTAAGACTTCGCCTTGTGTCTTTTAAAAACAGAGTGAGACCTTTGCTACGTCTATTAGGTAAGAGAGGTCTGGCGGGCACAACGGATGAGTTATATGTATTTATTTGTGGTAGTATTACCTCTGTGTCTTTTTGTGTGTTACATGAAGCTGAGGAGAGGGCAGGCCTGCAGCCAGACAGATGGACAGGTCCTGACGGGCCTGTTGTACATGAGCCGCAATGAAAATCTGATCCGACCTGATGTAATGCTACAGTCACTTTGGATTTGAGTGTTGCGGAGAACAGGGAGCGAGCTGGATTCTCTGGTCACTAATAGATTCTCAGTCTGAAGTCATATTTCACTGCAGCTGCAGACAGAACAACTCACGGAGAAATCATTATAGAAGTACAAACAATTACGTACTTAACATGGTTATTTATGAGTATCAGTCTAACAGTTGTCCAAAAAAACTGTAATGTTTAAAGTTTGTTTGCATCTTTAATATAACTTTGTTTAAAGCCAGTCTATCCGTGTAGTAAACATGCTGGCTTCTTTTCTGTAACTGTCTGCATGTGTTTGCTCCTCAGATGTGGTATTGTGGTTGAGGTGAGAAGAGGCTGTTAGTCATTTAAACACCACAGAGTGAGGCCCATGCAGCACACAGGAAGCTAAGCAATGATACCTCACATTAACCACCAGCCGCAGAGCAAATTTCTCAGTTTCACATGTACTTTACAGTCAGGTTGAAACCAGTGACGGCTTGAAGTGTCTGTCGCTGTGTCAATGTTCTGTCACTCAACACAGTCCCAGCTCTCTTTCAATTTAAACACAATGAGATGCGGAAATATGGTCAGAGATGTTCCAACAGGAAGATATTCAGATATTACAGCATCTTATATCATCATATCTTCATATAAAAACAACACTTTCTACACAGACAGCCTCATGTAAAACATGTTTTCGTGACATTGTGTATAAACAGCTTGTTATTTCTGGCAGATTTTATGTTTAACCAGATTACAACTCCATCACTCATGGTTTTATGCCATTGAATTGAGAGATTGGATAAAAGTAAAAGGTGCAGTGGCATCCCTTTTAAGTTCCCCAACTTGGACAGGCGTGCCTGCTGTTTTTTCATATCCTTAATACAACTCATGGCATCCTGCGAAGTACTGCCCCTTTAAGTGGCATGAGGGACAGTACTGAAGATGGGACTCAGAAGTTATTCCACATTTTGTCAAGCCTGTTATTTAACAAGTCGCAAAGTGCTCCTCAGAAAGAGGTAGGAGGGGTAGTTGGATGGCTCAACAATGGCCTTAGTGAGACATGAGAATGAGACAGATTCTGTCAGTCACACAACTATAATTAGTTGGGTTAGATAAAAACATTAAGCTGCAACATGGTTTTGTAACTCAGAGAAATGAGCCCTGGAAGCAATGATCTCGACTGTCACTGCCACGAATACCGCTTTTACCCTTCACATGCAGCTGTTTTCATAACGGGCCAAAGGTCATATCTGCCTGTAACAACATACTGTCAGCAATATGATTTGGCATGCTCTTAATGTAATTATTTAAATGATTAGGCAGGTTCTGAGCATCTTTGGCTTTTGATTGCAGTACCGAAAACCAAAGAATGAATAAAGTTCAAGTATAGTTTGAGAGAGACGGAGAACATCAAAGGTAATATAATAAAACTCCACTGTCTGCAGTGCAGAATTTAGAGAGTACGTTTAACAGTTAACTGCAACTAGCCTAACAATTAGTTTACTAAACCATGTTTTTAAAGTGTTTTTTCTTTATACCTTATTGATAAGTGATGGAAGAAATTGCTCCATTCTAGTATGAAATCTTGCTACTTTTTTAATTGGCGCTTGTAGTTTTCCACAGTTCTTCCTCTTCCCTTTATGTCTTTTCATTTGGTTCCTCTCATTTATTGAATAATTTTCTTTCAACACTAATCTTTTTTTTTCAGCTGCTTGGCTGTTTCCTTTCCTTTAATGATCCATTCCCTTTGTTCTTATGACTTCACCATTTCTCAGCTTTAGATTACTTCTTGATTGATATGTTTCTTTAGATATCCAATTTGGTTTGGATTTTAATCAAGTTGCTTTGTTGCCACTAAATTAGGGTAGGAATTTTACTCATAAATAGGAACAAATCAACCATGTAAATACATAAAACTCATTAAGATCTGCTAAATACCGAGATGCAGATCTGTTTAGAAAACGGGTGGCAGCCTCACTGTGAGCCACTGGAACGTCATAGTTTAAAGGCAGTTTCTTTCATATTGCGACCATTACACAGCTGGGCTTATTTAGATGTTTGTAAACAGTTCCATAATGATTATGAAAAAAATCTGATTTCTTTTACCTTTTTATTTGCATACAGAAAAAATTCAATCCAATCACAAGTGGCAAGTCAGAATTTGTGTGAACATACATTGCAAAAACAAGTATGAACACGTGTACTTGGAGCTGTCCACATGTGATCAGATCACCCAGGGTGCATGTTGGCACCAAATGTGAGCAGGCCTTTACACAACCTACTTAAAAAAAAAACGAAAAAATCACAGAAGAGCATTCCTCTGGCTAATCTAATCAAGCTCTTGGCCATCGGGATGTAAGAGCATAAACATGAAACGGTGTCCAAAGCAATGTGTTTAGACAAGTTTAAAAGAGAGAAAAATTATTGTAGGTTATACTAAGAAAGCAGTACGGCAAGGATCAGCAACTCTGTGCTCATCTTATAGCCCTTTCTGTGGTTCTGATCAACTGGAACATTGACATCAATCCTGATCAGCACCAAAATGTATAGGGTTTTTCTTTGCCCTTAATCAATGTCAGCACTAAGTATAATTCCATTTTCTGGTAGTTCTTAATAATTTCTCTAAAATAACACTACTTACAATCACATAGCTGAACTTTCAGGAAGGCAAAAGGTGCTTTTTGCAGTCTTGATAAAATGGATCTAAACTACAGCTGTCTCCTCCGCTGCCATCGCTCCAATTCTCTTAGTTTCATGAAATTCAGCTCAATAGTTTTTGCACAATATTTCTAACAAGTAGCCAAATACTAATTATCTCATGCTTTGCCTTGAATCTCACATTCATTAAAGACCTTGTTGTTGGATCTTGGCCTTCAGTGTCACCAACATGATGGAGGCAAAATGGCAGCAAAATTATTCAAAATGACTCAAACAGCTATAATGATGGTTGTACATCAGGATCCCCCTTTTAAAGGAGACATATTATGCACTTTATTCCCAATCTTAAACAATTCTCTGATATATCATTTAAATCTTGGCACC
>JAOXYM010000018.1:22109048-22162331 GCA_028567055.1 Leptatherina wallacei
TATTGTTGTTTGCTAGCAGTTGGAATAAAGGAGACGCTGTTGCGTTGACACGAAGAAATTGTCTCCTCGCAGTGTTTCACAATTTCCACATAAATTAATTAATAATGGACTGGATGGATCCCTGTATCTGCTCCAACTAATGATTCTTAATGCTCTTTTCTGCAAAATGAATACTGGATTAATCTATGTTTTACATGTAGTTCCTAATATTTCAATGCATTTAGTCAGATATGGAACAATCGTACATATATATATCACCAACATACACACACACATATACATATACACACATATATATATACACACATATATATATATATATATATATATATATATATATATATATATATATATATACACATATATATATACACATATATATCAACAACTCTTCACGCTGAGGCCCCCAGATATCTCCTTTGTGCCATCCTATACTCTTCGACTAACCTTTTATTTATATATAATCATAATATTGCAAAGATGTTTAGGTAAAAAAATATGACAAATAGAGGTGTATAAAGTGGAATTCAGCCTCATTTAAATACCTGAGATTTTTGCCATATCTGAAATGTGTTTTCTGTGTTTTTTTGCATATTCAATCAAACAAAGAATGTACTCAAATTGATTAATTTGAATTTCAGCTGTCTATTTTCTAATTACAGTGAATCCTGTGTGATGTTGATCATCTCATCCTCCTACATATGCTACTGAACAAACCTTTATCCCAATTAATCAAAGTTTAACTGCGTTACATGCCATAGATTTGTTTTACATTCTGTCCGAGCAAACCAAGAACGCCTGTAGCCAAGATTCTGATGTCAGATCCTGGTATTGCTCCCATGACAATCAATGGGAGATCAGGTCTGACAGAAGTGCATCAAAATCAGACTCCAGTTAACAAACAAAGGAGCCACGAGGAGAAACAGATAACACTGACTTTCTGGCTTGAATGTCATGGAGTGTCCAACAGCAGGACAGAGACCCCTTCAAAACACATTAAGGATATCAGGCCCCTTAAAAGCATCTAAAAATTCAGATGTTTTCCATCGCAAATCCTCCGCCCAGCAGGGACCTGTGAAGCACATAGAATGACATCAGAGTGAAAGAGAGGAGGAGGAGAGGAGAGAGGGAGGAAAAATTCTTCAAGTATGAGAAAATTTTACTGCTCTCCTCCTCCTCCTCTTTCTTTTTCATTCCTCCTTTCCTTCCCTCTTTCCTTCTGTCCATCTCTCTCTTGCTGCTGGTCAGTCAGAGTTTCACCGAGCTTGACAGCAACAAGCAAAGACACTTCTGGACCAGCGAGGAGAGAAACTCCTCACACCTCTGAGCAGGTAAGATGCTTTTTAACAGTCTGTGATGAGGTTCAAAAATTGTCAGAAAGCTTCTTTTTTTGCATGTTTGATCGGATGATAAATTATTCAAGATTATTTATTAAACATTCCTAATATTGTGCATGTTGCATCAACGTGTGTGGAGAAATGACTTCAATTTCAGATTATTTAGCAGGACTGATAAATTTGATAAACTACTTGAACAAATCAACTAATAATGTTGAACTACTCTGAAAACGTATGAAACAGTTGCAATATTTGGCCAATTTAAACTGTTGGTCATACAAACATTTTTACATTTTACTTTTCTAAAACATCTCTATATCTAATATCTAATTTTTAACACCTTCCACAAATACAATATATATATAAATATGTGTGTATTTACCTCTCTAAAGCACATGTTCCTCTACATATCAGTTTATATATGAATAGCAAGTTAATTTACATTAATCTTAAAAAATCCCAATTAAGAAATCTAATGGTAGTTGAACTGGTAAGACAGTGCAATGATTGTATCTTGCATTATTCCCTACAGAACCGACTTAAAAGGGTGTGCTTTCCCAGACAAAACAGAGGGAGGCAGAGTCCTGCAGCACTGTGAGGAAAACGATGCCTAAAGATTCTTATACAGACTTTATACTGAACCAGTCAGCTCAGATCACCAAACTTATCAGGAAATAAAATTACAGAGTACACAAAGTATTTTTTATGATGTGTAAAATTACATTTTGTGGCAGCTTGGGAAACCTAACTTGAGTGTTATGGAAACATTGAATAACACCTCAGTTCTGCTTCAGACTGTTTTTGCTGCTTTGTCTCTTGCAAAAAGATTTCATAGTTTAGTGGTGTCAATGAGCTTGGCTTGTGGAGGTGTTTGTCCTGGTCTGTGATGGATTTCCCAGCGGCAGCCTGTCCAGACTTCAGTCAGAGCCTTTTAATGTTTCTCGTTAACTCAACATCACTAGCTGAGCAAAACTTTGTTACTGGGCAGCAGCACTAAATCATGATTGTTTTGACCAAAAATATCTTTTCTCAGGGTCTTGTCCTGCTGTCTTCTTTTCTTTTTTTATCTGGTTTTATTGTCATTTACCTTGGATGGGGTCCTGTGTAGTTTGCGTGCTCTCCTTGAGCAGACTGATCTCCTCCTTCAGTACAAAAACATGTTGGGTTCATCGATTCTAAGATGACTGTAGGAATGAGTGTAAGTATGCATGTTTGTGTGTGTTAATCCTGTGATGGACAGGAAGCTCGTCCAGATTGTAATCCAACTCTCAACTACTAACAGCTGGGAGTATATTTTCATGTACAGTTCTGGTATTTGGTGAGGTTAATGACAAAAGTTTAGGCCCTAGATGAAAACATGAATAGTCCTATGAGATTTTGAAACAATTAGGCCTCTAATCTTCTCATATGAATAAGCCTTACAGTGGACAATATGTCATGGCATCTACACAGACCCAAACAGACACTTCATTCTTACTTTCAAAAACCTGGAGACTTCTCACTCAGGTGAATAGGATCTTTTTCCAGGTCAGAAAAGATGGCTCAGTTAAGAGTTTGACAAGAGAGCATAAATTGTGATATCACAAACAGTACAACTTTTAAGTAAAGTCCTGTTATTTGTCCTGGAATAACACTCCAAAATCTCTGGAACATATTCACTTAGATTTTACTCATTAATAAAGTTATAGCTTCTATTAATAAACTGAACGGTAAACTACAGGCAAGATTAGCTTCTATTATCTTTGGACTCCACGATGAAGCTCAAAATTTGAAGAAACACAACAAGGAAAAATGAATTTCTTTATGATTTTAATATTTGGAAAATCTCTTCATAAAGAGAACAAAGTGCCGTAGTTGAGCTGGATACGCATGACATTCATAGCCGTGACATAAGTTAGTTTATTTAAAGAGAAAAATTGTTAATCGGATGTTGAAAATTGTAAATCTAAACAATGAAGTTTCATTTGGTAAGATTTGCCTGTTTTATCCTATTTGGAAGTGATGATGTGCAAAGAATGAATACATCACCCATCTCATACGAATGCCTCCTGGTTAATGCTATCAAATAATTAAGCCAAGTTTCGGTGCAGAGTGCCAAGTTTTCTTTTAAAGAGGCAGTCAGGGGGAGTTTGTTTTGGCTACTAAAACGTGAGTGAACAGGAGGAAAGGGTTTTACCAGCAGAAAGAGAAAGTAAAGATGAGGAGCAAAGTAGGTTCTGGAAGATTCTGTTGCCTCCTGAGGTTCAATCGTATAGCAGCTGGAACAGCTGCCACTCGCAGGTATTTACAAGCTGATCGTTCCCACTGAAGCCTGTAGAGCAGGTTTCCTCACTGGCTGAGGTTCACACAGATGTAAATTAAACAGCAGATGATGAAACGTCTTCGTGCCAAGTCAAATGAAACTGGTATTATTCAGTGTGGAAAGGTAGCACGTTTACCTTTTGAACTGTAGCAGTTTAAAGATGGTTTTACAAAGATATAGAAAGACCGAGTGAAAAGCTGGAGGCAGCTGATGAAGTTTGGAATGAAAACATTCTAGTTTTTAACAAGAAAGCGAGAGAAATATTTTCAGACTTTTTATGCTATAATGCATAATTGAATATTTATTTTTATATATTTTTGGCTACTATTGAAACTGAATATCCACTTTCCAAACAAGCTGATTTGACATTTTTTGCTGTTAATGCATCAGAATTGTGTCTCAAAATGTTCTGCAGGTTTCAGATGTTTCCCAGCTCCAACATAGCTGAATCAAGTTAAATGACTCTTCAACAGCTTGTGGTCAAGTTCTTCCCAATCATGTTGACCCATTAATCTGATTCAGACATGCTGCAGGAAACATCCAAAACCTGCAAAACCGGGGACCTTGAGGCCCGACTTTGCCCCTCCCTGCAAGTTAGACCATGACCAGTCATTTGTGCAAATGTCTCAGTAAAAAAACAAAATATTAAATAGGTACATATGATATTTAGACACTCCGTATGTTTTTAAAAGATAGGTGCAGACATTGCACATATTTGTGATTTACAGAAAAGCAAAAAGGCAGCATATGTTTCTGATGAAATAGTTTTTATTGCATTAGAAAATAATGACCAGTTTCAAATTAAAAACCTTTTCAAATCTGAGTTACCCAAATTGGGAGGTTTTAAAAACAGATGGTGCCAAACTGCATAAATGGCTGTTTTATAGAGGGCTTTAGTTTATCAGAGTTGGCCTTTGCAGAGGTGATGTTGACAACTTCTGCTATGGTTTGATAGGTTTAGAGCTTCAGCTGCATCATTCCAAAGGATATTCATATTCATCCTGAAAGTGGATTTTTCTTTTTCTTTCAGGCTAGCCTGAAACTTTTGTTCTTTGTGTTATGTGACATCTTCATTTATTCTTTTACAATAACATATATACTGATATTTATACATCTTAACAAATCTCACAAGTGTTATTTATACTATGACTCTGTAAATATTCAACTTGTTGTAGAGATGTACTTGTGCTATTATGGGCAAGCAAAGTTGCTGGCAGAAGCCATGACAAATATGAACAAAGAGGCTTAAACGGATCTTCTAAGCTGTGACGTTGGCCTTTCAGACTTGTTTTTCAAATACATCCCACAGATACTTTATTAAATTGAGATATGGTATAAATGGACTGCATAGCGCTTTTCTAGTCACATGTTGATAACTTTAAGTACTTTTATACTACATGTCACATTCACACATACACTCATCCAGCACTTCTATTGTTAGCCTACTCCTATCACACATTCATACTCCAAAAGGCACACCAGGAGTCAACCTGGGGTTCAATGTTTTGCCCAAGGACACTTTGGTATGTAGTCAGTGGAAGCCGGAATTGATCCACCAACTTTCTGAGCAGGCAACTGCTCTTCCTCCTGAGCTACAGCTTCCTGTGGTGCTTTTGGAGACTAAGTCAAGACGCTGAATCTTATCCCTTCTTCCTTATATAGTTCTTTCATTATTGTGTGTGCTACGATGCAAAGGGTTAACATTTTGTGCATAAATATGTGGGTATGTGGTACTTGTCAGGTTAACATCCACGCAAATACCAGGACCCTAAGAACATTATGCAGACTATCCTGCAGTAGGTCCACCAGTTCTCCTTCCTTGGACCAGTTTTTGAACGTTTTCACCATTTAATGATGTGATGTACCAGATACTGTTGTTAGAAATGCTCTGTTCCACTTGCAATGCTTGAACCACTCAACTTTAATACTTGATTGTTGTTTGGCTTTGTAATTCATCGTGCATCATACCATGTGTATGATTGGTCCAAATGATTAAACAGCGTTGGTATGAAAACATGTGTATCAGCTGATTAATACTCATAATCCTACAGGTACAAGCAAATAGCAACTTTGACAGTGGTATGATTGTTTTTGCAGACAAGCTGGTCTGATTGTTTCTGTGCCTGATGATTTACTGGATTTTTGCCCTAACAGTTCATTCTGAATGGTGGAAAACAGGAAGCATCCAGTGAGCAGCAATTTTGCAAATAGAAAGGCCAGAAGCTGGGCTGGTTGCAGCAAACAAAGACCCAGAAAATGAGTCTTTATGACTGTGATGAGCTGAAAACTGCTCCGACTTGCAGTAGGTCCAGCCTTGAGGTAGATGGGTGACAACAGCTGAAGAAAACAGCAAGAACAGAAGTGGGCACAGGTTCACCAACATTTAACAACAGAAGATGGAAAAACACATGGTATCATGAGCCTTGTGTTAACAGTCTAGGTTTCTGCTGCTGTAATGTTTTTGGGGATTGTCTTTTTGGACACTTTGGGCCCCTTGATACAGATCCATCATGGTCTGAACTGGACAACCTGAACTTGACCTGAGTTTGAGAAGCTTCTATTAGAAACACTATCTAAACTGTTAAAACCTTCAGTTCTAAGAGGAGAAACTATTTGGATCAAACCTCCTTTTCAGTCACCTGCCCTGACTTTATTAAATATATCGAAGTCCTCAGCCACCATTAAATTAAAGAATGGATCTTTGTAGATCACTTTCAGTACGCCCTCTTGAAATAATTTTATTTAAAGTAATTATAGAACTTCCTACATAGAAGGAAACCAATCTGCCCTTATAGTTAAGGGACATTTATGAATACGTGCACATCCCCTCCTAAATTGCATTTATTGCTCCACCAGCAGGGAGAATGACGTTATGCTGTTGTGAACTCTCGGCAGCTGCTTTCTTCATTCAGACCTGCTGCTGCTGAACGTGGATTTGAACAGCAGATCTCTCAAGTATTAACCAGCTTTGCTTGTAAACCTCACAGGGGAGACTGGGGTGGTTAGATCATTTAATGTCTGACTCATATTTTCAAATGTGATCGGCTACTGTTTGTGTATTGGAGGAAATATCAGGGGAAAATCTTGTGTGCGGTAGGATTTATCTTTTCCTGTAATGTTAGATTAATGTTGCTCTTTAAGTGTTTTTCTGCGTTTTTATCACCTTTCAGATTAATATCACAGCTTGAGTCGAGTTAGAGTACAAAGATACTGGAAGGAATATGGTTTTACTTTTTTTTTTCTTCCAAATTTGCAAAGAAAATCCTGCCCTACCTTGAAGATTTTAACTGTCAAGGTAGGTCATATAAAGCACTTTAAATTGTCTTGCAGATAAGATGTGCTACACAAATAAAATTGTCTTTTGGACCATTTAAAATGCAGTTTACATGCAAAGGAAGAAATGGAGAATTTTATTAAAACATTTTCTCAGAAATGTTCCTGTAACCGACCACAGCAGTCTTATTAACATGGCATCTTTAAACCAGCCCAGTCTCCCTATAAAATCTGTAATATCCACGGGTCAACGTGTCTAAAATATACACAGCACAGATGTGAGATTACAACATACGTTGTTTCCTGCATGTATATGTGAAATATTTGTAACAGTAATGTATGAATATAGTATAGTATATATAGTAGAGTGGAGGATTCTTCATCCTGTAGTCTGCCTGTCACATTATTGTTAACATTAATCTATAAATATTAACGAGTCTTATGTATAACTTTCTAATGTTAACCATGTATATAGTTACATTGTAGCATAATCATTTATATTATTCTACCTCAGCTATGTGTTTTAAACTAGTAACCCCAATCATTCAGGAGTAAAAACAGAAAAGTTAAGGAACTGTTGAAAATGTTTGTTTGGATGTGCTTCAGTCCCACAGTCTCTCTCGTATGGGAGCCAGCAGACCAATACCCCCCACTTCTTTACAAGCAACTAAATCAGTCATATAGATTTATAATGTGTATATGACTGTTATTGTACAGGATGGGAACAGTAACACCTATCTTTACCTTGGTAGGGGATTGTGGTGTAACATGAGCCAGTAGGTGACCCATCCCCTTTACTGGAATCAGTTTGGAAGCATATCATTTTTACCATTCTGTAAAAAAAGAGAACCACATGGGAGGAACACCAACTTTCTTTAAAAACTGTTTTTGGTTTGGCAAAGCCTGTCGTGTTGGGGATTTGCCAATGTGTTAAACAGTCCCAAACATTTAGCTAAATATTTGCCTGAATTGATGAAGCAATTAGTTTTTTTCCAAATAGCTGTTGGAGAAAATGAGTCAAATGCTGTAGGGTCATTTGAGCCATATTGCATCAGGGAAAAAAACAGCAAATCACATATCACTTCAGCCTCGACCAATGAAATGTTGACCAGTCGTTGCACATTGCACTGTTCTTCATGCTGTGACTGTGAAAGGACGTATTCTTCATGTGACATCATGCCCATGTTAATTTGGACAACAGTTTTTTATTAGAGTTTGAGACGTGTTTAGCCTTAAGTGTTAATTATTTTCAATCACTTTTTCAATCAATTCTTCAGTTTTACAGTTTAATTTTTCAGCTTTATTCAACAGAATTTCTTTTAAGTTTCTTTTTGAGAAGGTTACAACATTGCTGTTCAACAAAATGTTTAAAGATCCCAGAAATTCAAGAGACTTAACTTTTATTTCTTTGGGTTCATGTTGGTGAAGTCAGCTTTTAAGAAAAGAAATATGTCCCTTTTTAACAAAAATGTGTGAATGAAATTCATCTTTAAAAGAAGAATTCAGTGAAATGGCTGGCCAGCTTACCCACAGACAATAAATTACTCACTGATTTGGGTCAATTTATCCCTACGTGGGCAAATTTAAACCACAAAAATATTAGATTTTTTTTTCAAGTATTTTTTAAAACCTTTGTTATTTCTCCATTTTGTGTCATGATCTGTGGGTTTTGAGTTCTGTTTCTGTATTTTAGCTTTCTCGTCCTGCTGCCCTGCACACCTGCTTCTGATTTATTGTTAGGCCCTCAGTATTTATGCTCCTGGTTGTCCTTTGTTTAGTGTTCAGTGTTAAATCATGGTTACTTTGTTGGGCAGCCAGCACCTTTGTTCATAGTGTTGTTGTTTTTTTTTGCATGTGTCTGGCCTTGAGTTCAGTCTACCAATAATCCTGTCTTTGTGGAATCTTTATGAATTCTCTTATCCTGTCTGCCTGCTGATGCTTGGTCAACAGGAACTTTCCTTAAATGTGGTTAGATACTTACAATGTATTTCTACAAAACACATTAACCCACTGGTGTTCCTTACTGGTAATTTATACACGCCAAACAGAGTTGGCTGAGCATGGCATCAAGACGGCATCTGTACTTGTGTCTATCTTAATTTGTGTCCCTTTACTTGTTAGGAAAATCTCAACTGGGAACCATGTCATTAAAATGTGTAACACTGGCCAAATTGCCCCAAAGAACTAACAACAGAGAAGCAAATATCCCATAATGCCAGCTTTCAGTCTGCTCCATGTGTTAGAAAACTAGCTGCCGGATAACAGACTACTCTTTCAGACCAAGTTACTTTTTCCATGGGGTTTATTGGCTGACATGCTACACTGACAGGCCCATAAACAGGTAATGGTCCCCATTTGTGCTAATTGTGGCCAAAGTGGAGTCTGCTGAGTTAACATGAAATTTAAGGTGAGCTTAAATGACTTATTCTGTTTCTTCCAGGTGGGAAAATCTCTGGACAAAAAGACGATAGGAAAAACATCATATGTGGAGCCAGCGGAAACAAAGCCACAGCAGCTGACAGATATCTTTGACCTGCAGTGCTGCTCAAGAATCCATCTTTAAAAACAGCTTAAAAGTCTTGAAACACAACCAGCTTCAGATCAACCAAACAACTCAGTTTCCCTGAACAATCCAACATCTTTCCCTGAGGAAGACTTTCCCTGGTCTGATCTCAGTGATGTGTCCCTTCATTCCCTCCCTCCTCCTCCTCTTTTTCCTGGCCAGTCCAGCCCTCCTGACCCCATCAACCTCCAGGGAGTTACAGGTCAGGGGGCAAAGAACACCAAAGGATGCTGAGCAGGACTCCATTAAGGTGAGTTGTATATAAGATGAATGGACAGATTTAAGGCAGGTCAAAGGATATATTGAAATCTAAGTCAAACTTAAGTTAGATTTGGTTTAAATTATGTCCATTACTTGATAAGTTTGTATAAAATATGTTTTTGCCGACATTTCTGGGACATAAGAACCTGATTTTATGCCTTTTATTTATCTACATCTGGAAGTCACTACATCCTATTGTCCATGTTTGTTTACAATCTGTAAACAAATGTATGGTACAAGCAGGTTTTATGGAGCACTAAAAGAGCAAAAAGTTAAGGCTGCAGAAAAGTAATGGTTAGACTGCTGGTGGGAAATTAATAGGCAGCTCCTTATATAACCCATCAAATACACTGCATCAGCTACTACATCTGCAGGGCATGAGCACAGAGGCTTGTTGTTTGCTTTTCTACATACCCTATATTTGAAGGGTGTCTTAATATTTTGATAATTGCATTAAAAGAACACAGATGGATAGATAAATACTTTTTTTGATCCCCTAAGGGAATTTGTGATGACTTAGCAGCAGCATAAAAACAAAGTACTGTGTAATAAAAACATGCAATAAATTATATAATTGAAATTAAGTGCGAGTGAAATTACTGTATCACTTTTCTAGAAGCTCAAAACAAAAGCTCTAACTTTCTGGTCTTTAGAATGGTTGAATATTTATGTGTTTAAATATATAACTGTCTTGATAAAGGCAGGTCATGGAAATAACAGAACAAAGATACTCTGAGCCATTTCAGTCAAGTGCAGGTCCCTGATGTGCTTGTTGAACAGCTGTATGTGTAGAATAAGAAGGTGTGTTGTATGTAGAAAAACACACTGTAGTGTGCTTTGTTGAACCTAACTAAGGTAAAAGGTGCTACATACTGTTGTGCAGACCATTCATCAAAAATGTCTGACCATGAGGGCCACTCCAGTTTGGGATATAAACTGGTTTAATCACAAGTTATGAATATGAACTGACCTCTCAGGCCCATCCAGCAGATTTCTCATGTTGAGCTGAAACCAGCTTCTGATAAGCTGAACTATTAGTTGAACAGATCCTCTAAACTCACTAAGAACAAAAGCTTATGTCCATCTTGTTTAGCCACAAAAAGCCACAATTTTTAGAGTTTCTATCTGTGAACGATGGCTTGGAAAGTCATATGGTTGCAAATGTGGAACTTGTATGGTTTGGTGCAATTCACAGGAAAAATGCCAACTAAAGCAAAATCCAGAGGATCCCCAAGCTGTGAATTCTCAGGAGTACTTTCTTGTATCTTGTATGCGCTTCCACCCAGATGTACATGTTCACTGTACATTTATTACTTTAGTCAATCTCAGCTTATTTCAGTGACAGCTGGGGTTTTTTTTTCCTTCTACAATTGGAGGGTATGAATAATTTTGAAGATGACTATCCCAGAAAACAGGATGTCGGGAAGTAAATGGCTCCTTACAAAAATGATCACGTTAATTATTTCTAATCATTAACTGAACCCGATGACATGCAACACATCTCATCTTTAGATACATTTAAGATACTATCAAGAAAACAATTACAGAAATGAATTTATTCCCACTGCTATCAGGGCCTTAAATAGTAAGTTTCCTTAATGATATTCCCTTAATTTATTGCACTCATCACTTTTACCTGATTAGAACTAAAGTATGTCTTAAGTGTTTCTTTATTGTCTCAAGCATGTGAGCCATGCATCAGCAGATTTTCTGTCAACGACAAAGTTTTTCTGATTCGTTTTAGATACAATGAACCATAATGGTTTGCCATTTCTGTTGTTTTTGTTGCAGGTAGTGATCTCAGAGGGATGTGCCACTCAGGGAGATTCCTCCGGTGTGAGCCAAGGTGAGAGAAAATTAAATAAAATTTTGATTTGAGGAAAAACCCAAAGGCAACTCGTGAACCACGCATGCTCGTCAACCATCTGCACCACAGCTCATTTCTGCATTTCACAGGTAAAGAAATTGACCTGGCTCCTGGTGCACCTCTGGTTCTGACCCATAAGATCAAACTGATCCCGTCAGGGTCTGGGTCTTGTGGCTGCGAGGCAGACTTTGCTGCCTTACGGGAACGTCTGGAGAGGCTGGAGAGGGAGGTGTCGGAACTCCGGGAGAAGTGTGGAGGAGCTGATGGAAGCTGCTGCACCTCCGAGAGCAAAGGTAAAACCAGATGGTTGTTTTTCTTGAAAAAAACTGGTCTGGTAAGATGAAGTTTACTTCTTTAAATAGCATTTATTGGGGTGTTGTGCTTTTGTTATTTTGTTTGCAAAAAGTTTTTTTTACCTATAATAGGAGTCAGGAAGTGGAAATCAGCCCAAACTGAGAGTTTGATGGTCAGAAACTGATATAAATCGGTGATGTCATGTTTTTCTGCCTGTGACCAAAAAAGAAAAAACTAATTGGGTTCGAACATCTCAAGATTTTTGTTTGTTTCTCATCCAGTGGGAGCACAGAAATTTACATCATATTGTCCCGAGTTAAGTCATCCGTACAGACGCGTTTATGACTTACAGACAACTCAATGTTGTCTTAACAGCCAAAATCCAACTCCAAAGCAACATATGTTGTTGTAGTCAGCACATAGACAACACAGAGTTTAATAATCAGGTCATACAAAGCCAAACTAAACATGAGTAATGCTATTATTGTGAAAATAAACACACATAATATTGGGGGATTTTGTAGATTGTGATCAAAGAGCTGCTCCAACGCAACCACATTAATGCTACAACAACAAAAGAAAAAAATACGATTATGTCAATGACTGAATACAAGGGCACATCTTTCTTTGTGGAACTTTAGATGTAAAGTTGTTTCCATCCTTTTTACCCTTCTTTCCTTTTAGTTCATTTCTATTGTCAATGAAATGCTCCGATATGACACATGTTGCTGCTTTTCGGCACAGCTTGTATTCATAGCGACATGTTTCACAAACACTGGACTGAATTCTTTTTGGTTGCAAAAAAAATGTCTCCCGTCTGTTTTCAACTTTCTGCAGTTGAATTCTTATTTTGAGATACCGTGATGCCACAAAACTTCAAAAGCAACTTCAATCGGCACACTGATAAAAGTCAGCTTCGCGCTTATTATCAAATTGACTCATATTTAAAATCACACACAGCCGGTTAAATGTTCAAGAGCCAATGATGTCATTTTTATAAAACAACTGAGACCCACATGGCTTTATTTGGCCGTGTTGAAATCCTTAACTTCTTCTTTAGTTTCATTTTTTAGTTTTTGATTAATTAACTATAGATCAGATCCAGCTGTTGAATTACACTGGAAGCTTGCAGAGCAGTTATCATAAAAGTGCAGGGCAGAAATAGACTTCCTGTTTCTCTCTTTCTCCCTCTTCTTCTGTGTGCTGCTATAAAAACTTGCTTTGCTGAATATGTAAACATTTTCCAAATTTCATCTTATTTGCTGAAAGTATTTCTCATGTCCTAAAGGTTAGGAGGTGTTAATGTATAAAATCATACAGTAGTTCCAAAAAATGTCTGTGCAGGTAAATTAAAAATGTGTTACTTACTTCATTAAGTCACCTGATCACTATATTAGAAAAGAAATGCATGCAATATAAATGAAAAATAGTTATTTAACGGGCTATATCTAGATTCCTCAGAAAATATGTAAATATTCTCATAATAGTTGATCAGAAAGGAAAAGAGCTGGACTGAGTTTTTGTATTTTACAAAGACAGTAAAAATGTGACTTCACAAAGAGACAAATTAAAGCATGGAGTGAGCTTGATGTGTTTAAACCACAAGAGTTTATATACATCTGAAAACTGTTGGTATGAATGAGTAAGCATTTCACCAATATGCAGCAGAAAGTTTTATAAACAGCATATATGTTTATCTCACTTAAGTATTGAATGAAGTTTTCAGGCTTCTACTCCTTGTGACACATCAATGTTGTCATCATTTTTATTTCTTTAACCCCTTAACACCTGTCCCAAGAAATGATGAGCAGAAAATTCAATGATTTTTAATCCAAAGTCTTTTTTTTGCCTTTTTAAAACAAAATATAAATAAATAGAATTTACCAAAAAATTGCATACATGTTCCATTTATGTAGTTATATCAGAATTATTGTAGTGCAAAAGGTCTCTACCAGGGGCAGAAGACAAGTATCATATTATATACAACAGGGTTTTGTGCAAAGTATTTTTTTATTTTTTTATTTTTTTACCATAAATTGATGCACTAGGTCTCAGTAACAATATCAAATATGAGACATTAAGCATCAAGGGGGTTATATTGATGGACACAAGGGTGAAAACAATAATCTACAGTTAATGTTGAAGGTCTGAAATACTTTTTAATTTAACTTTATAATTTCTGTAGATTGAGAAATAAAGGTTATAGCCCAATATTTACTAGCACTGCTTTGCTGATGATGTACAAATATATATATCCCTTTTAAAATCAGAAGGTGAGTCTGTGACCAGTCTGCTTGAAAAGGTTATGACCCACCAGCAAAGGAAAGATTGGGAGAGCATCATCCATTTGGTCGTTATGTCCTGTCTATACTATTTCAATTCCCTTTATTATGGTTTAGATGAGTCATCTTTTCATTGCTCAGTATAAAGTTGCTGATATGTTTACCAGGAGAAGATAATCACATCACCCCTGTGCTTGCTGCTCTTTACTGGCATCACGTTTGTTTCAGGATCTAGATTAAGATTTTGTTACATGCTTTTAAAGCTTTAAATGGTATGGCACCGTCATACCTGTCAGAGCAGCTACATCAATATGCTCCAGTTAAAGCGTTGAGGTCTCCAACCTGGCTTTTCTCAGAGGTTCCAGGATATTCCAGGATCATATTCATGGGTGAAGGAGCCTTTTCAGTGGCTACTCCTAAACTGTGGAAGAGTCTGCCTCTTCACATCAGAGCTGCTCAGACACACTAAGGTTTTAATAAAGCACTATTGAACTTTGGAATATATTCTCAGTGAGGAGCTTCCTAACAACGGCTAACTCAGCATCCGTCTTGCATCCTACCTCTATACTCTGAGCTCTCTCCAGCCAGTAAAAGTCAGTCCGATGATGACTGTTGTCTTAATTCTTGTTCTGTCCCTCTCTCTTCCTTTTTCTCTCCTCCTCTGATAATATCTAATTGTGTTTCCTTGCTGAATTTGCCATGATGCACGTTCAAAATGGCATTCATACTGAGTTGCTGGCGTGTGTCACGATAAATAAAGCAAAACTCAGCTGCTATCTCAGAAGTAAAAGTTGTGAAAGTGCATAATAAATGTCCCTCTGACATCGAAACAAGTCAGAAATGCATTTTTCAGGACAGAAAGTTACATAAGAATGAATTAAGTTCCTATTTAAGACCCACTTTTTTGCACCAGCTTTTACACACATTTAAGCTTGACATTTATTTGAACTTTTTTCTTTATTATCCTGTTTTTATTGTGTTATTTGTCTTTGTTATATTATTGTGTTGTACAGCACTTTAGGAAACTAAGGTGGTTGTAAATATGCAATATAAAAAACTTGAGCATGACCTTTTGTGGGCAGGAAGGTTATTTCAAGCTGCTTAGGATTTATACAGCTGGGGGTTTTTTGGTTGTTTTTTTACACTTTAGGTCTCAATGGGTTACATTATTTTTACTTTAATGGTAACTGTTCTAAACTAGTGAAACCTTACTGATGTCAAACATTTGTATTCAGCTGCAGGCTAAAAACATAAAAACTTATTGACAAAATCAACCAAATTTTGAGAAGATTATGCGCTCCATACAGAGGCTGAAATATTTTTTGAATAAAAACGAAATGAACGACACAATGAGATATTTAGTTTGTGTGGCAAAATCTGCTCAGAGCAACAAGTGTCTTCACTTTTAAACTGGCTTGCAGGATATTTTCTGAGTAAATACATGTGTGTAGAAATGTTTTTGTGCCTCTTATGCCTTGGGGCAGATAATGAAAATAATGATGAAGAGAATATTTGGAAGGAGCTCCCTGAGCAAACAGAATAGAGGAAAACTACCCAGAAGGGGGGCACATCCACACAAAGTACTGCAATGGGTAACACTTAATTTTTGGTCCTTTACAGAAACTATTAAAACTTGTCATCTTGAGACTCATAACATCAAGACTATTCATTATTATTGTCAAAAATTAACAGTTAACCTAGCAAACAGGAAAAACTTGCATTTAGCAGAAAGAGACCTCCAACAGAGCAACATTGCCCTCGAATAAAATACAGTCCCTCCAGGAAAACTTTACACCATCTATTATACAAACAAAAATGTTTGCACAGTACCTCTGAGCCTCTTAAACTACTTATTTTTTGTTTTATGAAGGTATAAAATTGAACAGGCAGTGAAAACACTAAACAAGGTATGTGTGTAGCCATGAGGCTGAGACACAATGAGCTCAATGCTTCAAGCACTTGTTTCTTGTTTCACTCACGCATTTCTGCTCAAGCATCAGCTGAAGTCTGATGGTTTATTTGTTTTAGCTACACTGCGCTAAACAATAAAGGGAACACTTAAACATCATATCTTAGAGCTTGAATGAAATATTCCAGTTTAAAATCTTTATTCATAACATAGTGGAATAACAAAAAAACTGATGATCAGTGGAAATCAAAATCATTTAAACCATGGAGGTCTGGATCAGATCACAGGCTGATCCAACTTCTGTGGAAACTCAAGACAATTCAAAATGAGACTCAGGGTGTGGCCTCCACGTGCACGTGTATGCATTCCGTACGAGGTGTGGGCACGCCTCTGATGAGATGACGGATGTTCTCCTGAGGGATCTCCTCCCAGACCTGGATCAGACATGGCAGTGGTGGATGGAACGAGACATGATGTACCAGATGTGCTTGAATGGATTCAGGTCCTGTGAACGGGCAGGCCGGTTCATAGCATCAATACCTTCGTCATGCAGGAACTGCTGACACACTCCAGCCACATGAGGCCAAGCATTGTCCTGCATCAGAAGGAACCCAGGTCCTACTGCAGCAGCATAATGGTCTGACAATGGGTCTAATGATCTAATCCTGGCCTAATGGCAGTCAGGATGCCTCCGGCTAGCACATGGAGGTTTGTATGGCCCTCCAAGGACATGCCTCTCCAGACTATGACCCACTGCCAAACCGGTCATGCTCGAGGATGTTGCAGGCAGCAGAACATTTTCCATGACGTCTCCAGACTCACTCACGTCTGTCACGTGCTAAATGTGAACCTGCTCTCATCCGTGAAGAACACAGAGCACCAATGGCCAATCTGCCAATCCTGGCCAAGCAGTCTGCACAGTGTTGGGCTGTGAGCACAGGCCTGACTTGTGGACGTCGGGCCCTCATACCGCCCTCATGGAGTCTGTTTCTGACAGTTTGAGCAGAAACATGCACACTGGTGGTCTGCTGGAGGTCATTTTGTAGGGCTCTGGCAGGGCTCCTCCTATTCCTCCTTGCACAAAAGAGCAGATAGCGGTCCTGCTGCTGGGTTGTTGTCCTCCTACAGCCCCCTCCACGTCTCCTGCTATACTGGCCTGTCTCTTTGTATGTCCTCCATGTTCTTTACACTGCTGGGAGACACAGTAAACCTTGCCACTGCGTGCAATGATGGGCCATCCTGGATGAGCTGCACTACATAATCAACTTCCGTGGGTTGCAGGCACCGCCTCATGTTACCTGTTACTTCTTGTTCTGACCAAAAATCATCCAGAAAGGATGAAGACGGAAATGGTCTGTGGCCACCTCCTGCAGGACCATTCCTTTTATATTCCTCTTGCTAGTTGTCTGTTCCACTTGTACAACAGCAAGTGAAATTGATTCACAATCAGTGTTACTTCCTAACTGGACAGATTTATACCCCAGAAGTGTGACTGACTTTGAGTTACATGGTTATGATTGTGTTCCCTTTATTTTTACGAGCAGTGTATAAGAAGACAACTGCCTGAGATAATTAATAATTATGTTGCATACGTGAAAGAGGTTTTCCTCAAGTTTATGCCTATTTATCATCATTCCCTTCATTCTAACCAGTTACCCAGTCTATGCTGATGGTAAATAGCTCCCATCTCTATGCTCCCACCACTATGCCTCACTGAGAAGATGGAATTCTAGAGATGATGAAAGATTTACACCACAAGCAGTGTTTTCTTTGTTGGACAAAAAGTTCCATTTTGGTTTAATGGGACCACTGCACCCTCTTCCACACGTTTGAAGAGCTTACCAAATGCTTTAATAATTTTTTTCTTTTGACAATGGTTCTTTTCCTCCCTGACCACTCTGTAAAGTCAAGCATTGTAAAGTACTGTATTCAGTTCAGTCCTATGCAATTTCTCCTGTGCAGTTTCACTACTCCTTCAGGCTTTTTATTACCCCTGATTAATGTCCTGCCTGTGTGGTCCCTTGGTGGTCTATCCTTTCTCAGGTTGGTGCCTTGGTGCCCCTTATTTTGTTGCAGACTGGGGGATATTTCACTGATACATCTGCACTGAGATCATGTGACACTTAGATTGCACACAGGCGGAATTACTTGAACGTATCATGGGATTTCTGAAGGTAATTGGCTGTATCAGATAATATAAGATAATCTAAGGATGCAAAGCAAGAAAAGTGCATAAAGCATCGTTTTTCATTTACATATTTACACATCACATTGTTGCAGGCATACAGACTCTCTAACCACAAAAAGCATTATTATTTTTGTCTGCAAATTAAACCGGCTCTTAATTGTCACTAAGTTGTTCATCTTTTAAGGAAACTCACTGAAAGCTCCTAAAGTTTCTAAATACCAATTCTCTTGTAATTAGTACCAAATCACACAGGAGCTTCTTTGGCCATCAGTGGAATTTAGGCTACAACATTTTCTTTAGAGTTATATAGAGTATTTTCACAAAATTTGTACCTAATTGTAGTCAATAAAGCGTCACTAATGTTTAATTCGACTTTTCTTTGTATATTGTCTGTTGTCATTCTGGTACTTTCACTGTTAATTTTTCCATTGAACAAAGCACCCACCACCTTCCTCTGAGGGTACAATTTGCCTGTGAAGTATTGTGATTACTCTAAGTGACTGCAGTTCAGACTACATACTCCACCTCATTTCTCCTGTAACTCCTCATTACAGCTGGAAACATCACAGGGACGTGTCCTCTATCGGAGCCAGTTGCATGAGTTCATATTATTTCACTGTAGATGCTCCTTCTTTAAGGACTGACTCATCCTGCAGAACACAAACACACACATGCATTAAAGCATTACCTCCATCTGCAGTTCACCCGCAGATGACACATAAATCCAGCAGTCAAAACAAGCTCTCAGATTCTCAACACTAAAATACTCCAGAGTCAGAGGAACTGGTCAATTCAACCGCTTATTTCTGTGTTAAAAAGTCTTTTCTTTTTTAAGCCAATTATTAAAGGTTCACTATAATCTAAATAATTTCCCTCTGGAATGTGGTGGAAAAAATGTAAATATTCTTATTAAAAGTGTCAGAACAACAATTATACTTAACACTTTTATCTAAATGATCCTCGCCAGCCCACACAACTGATCACACATTTAGTTTTGATTAGATCTGCTAACAGAGTCTTGTATACTTGTATTATTTTTTGAGGAATTAGTTTTCTTTTGGGGAGAAAAAAAGCCAATGTGGTTATCATTTAAGTCAGCGTTGTCAGGATATGGATGTAAATAAATATCCTCTGAAGTGCTGGAAACGCAACTGTTTTTGTTTGTGTGTGTGTGTGTTAGCTCCCAGCTCTGTGCTAACGGTGATCTCAGTGTTCTCCAAATCCACCCTCCACCCTCATCTCAACAACACCAACAACACACCCCCACATGGGTATAATCATATAATCAGTCAAACCTAGCCTGCATTTATGGTCTAATTAGAGAGGATTAGAGCTTTACCCCCCCCCCCAAAAAAAAAAAAACAAAAAAAAAAAACAAGCTAAAGCAGGCAATGAAGGAAAAAGGATTGGTTCTAATTTATTCAAGACATGTTTTACAGAACATCATGAACCCCAATGACCCAAAACTTTGACTGAGCTGCTGGTGATTGTGGTTAGTTCACGGCAAGCCTTTTAAACATTTAAATAAGTTTAATTTACTATCTGTCATTACTTTTTGGGTTTGTAAAGGTACTTTCAACTGTTTAACATGAAATATCTCATATTTTGGACACGCAAACGGTCATTTATTTGCCCACATAACTGAATGGGCAAAAAGTCTTATTTTATGAGAGCTTTTGGTGCTTATTACTATCCAATTTTTATGTTTTCTGTGTAATTATAGTGTTTTATGTTTTCCCGTTAGTGAAAGGTGCATTCTGTAGAAGGTTGCAAAAAAATTCAAATTGAGAAAAGGGATCACTTGATAAGTTTACATCAGGTTGATGGAGACTACTAAATGCATTATAATTTACATTGTGAAATGTTGCCTCTCTTTTTAATACACTCTTATTTTTTCCACATGTTTAATTTCCAGAAAAACAACCAATGTTTAACCACCTTATCTGACTCTCTTCCTTTCCTTCAGGTGCAGGTTGCTCCATTAAACCAGACACAGACGAATGTCCCAATGAGTGCAGTGATCAGGGCCGCTGCGTGGACGGCAAGTGCGTCTGCTTCCCTGGTTACAGTGGGCCAGACTGCAGCGAGTCCACCTGTCCCGGGAACTGCAACAACAACGGGAAGTGCGTGAACGGACAGTGTGTGTGCGATCCTGGGTTCTCCGGTCCCGACTGCTCCCAGGCAACCTGCCCAGACAATTGCAACAACCGAGGCAGGTGTGTGAACGGCAGGTGTGTCTGCGACAGTGGTTTCACAGGCCCCAGCTGCTCAGACGAATCCTGTCCTGGTAACTGCAACAACAGGGGGCGCTGTGTTAACGGGCAGTGTGTTTGCAATCCTGGGTTCACGGGTCCGGACTGCTCTGAGGTAGCCTGTCCTGGAAACTGCAACAACAGGGGGCGCTGTATAAATGGACAATGTGTTTGTGATGATGGATTCACTGGCCGGGATTGCTCGGAGAAAACGTGCCCTAATGACTGTAACAACCGTGGGAGGTGTGTTAACGGTAAATGTGTGTGCGACAGTGGCTTCACTGGTGAGGACTGCTCTGAGAATTCCTGCCCTGACAACTGCAACAACAGGGGGCGCTGCGTCAATGGACAATGCGTTTGTGATGAAGGATTCACTGGTGCAGATTGCTCTGAAAAAGTCTGTCCCAACAACTGTAGCAACCGTGGGAAGTGCGTGAACGGAAAGTGTGTTTGCGATGTTGGCTTCACTGGCCCAGACTGTGCCGCTAAAGGCTGTCCCAACAACTGCAGCAACAAAGGTCGGTGCGTCAAAGGGAGATGTGTGTGCCGACGCGGCTTCACTGGAGAAGACTGCAGCCAGTGTCAACAGGGCATGACTGGACCCAACTGTGATATGGGTAAGTCAAATCCACCAAAATATGTCATGATTAGTTCAGTAGACTTCAGGAAATCCATATCTTAAAGATATGAAAGACAGAAGTTTCAGCCATTCGGGCTGGGACAATAAGCTTTCCTTTCGATTCTTTTATGATTTTTTGGGATGCCGATTTGATTTGAATTTGGATTCTTTGATATTGCTGATTTTTGTGATTTTTTTGTTTGCTTTTTTAACACCAGACCATGTGAAAAAGTTGAATGATGACAATCTCTACAGCAGGGGTCACTAACCTTTTTAAAACTGAGAGCTACTTCATACCGAGTCATCTGAAGGGCGACCAGTTTGAAATATTCTTCTGAAATAACAAATTTGCTCAGTTGCCTTTAGTTATACATTAAAGTTAATGAATAATGAAACTCATCTATGTGAAGACACTAATCACATTAATTTGTTCTCAAAATAATTTTAAACAAAGGCTTGAAAAGATGGGAAGCAGATATCAATATTCAACACTTTATTTCTTTTATTATTAGCAATAGTTTACATTTCCAGATGTCCATTTCTACATTTAGTATTTCACTAGCTAAAATTGTTTTCTAAGATAGTCATTTTCAAATCTATATAAATGCAAGAATGATTAAAAAAAACATTAGCAACAGAATAAAACTAAATTTTAAACTCAGCTCACTGGGAAGTTGAGCTATTTTTTTAACAGGCCTGCAGGCAACTCATATGGTCTCTGGGAGCTACCTGGTGCCCATGGGCACTATGTTGATGATCCCTGGTCTACAGACTATATCAGGCCATATATATATATATATATATATTATTTATTCATTCATTTATTTATTTATTTATTTTTTAAATGTTTTTTTTTTTTGTTACAAAAAAATTGATTTAAAATCAAGACACCGAAAAAAAAAACATTTTTTCTGCCATCCCTAATGTACATACAGATACATCACTGGTAGCTTCATCAGTCTGTAACAGGGAACCTATTTGGTGTCAGTCAGATATACTCTTAATAAATTATACATTAATGCTCCCCACTGTTTAATTTAGATTTAAGTAAATATGCCTTAAACAGGAAATTGAACAGTGTGTGAGTGGATGTGTAATGCATGAAGTCAGTTTTCTTTCTACATGTCATGTTGCCCTGCCAACTCATATTAGCCTGACCAGCACAATATTGTAGTAAAAAACTCATACCAGGGGGAAATATCCTTTATCTACACGTTTAACTTTTCCAAACAAATGGTGAGACAAAGAACTTGTATGCACATTTTTCTGGTCAATGTTTTATTGCACTTGGATTTATCTTTAAGTCTCTGCCACTATTATTTCCTGTTCATTTACCAAAGATGTTGTGAAGAAACACTTAGGTCCTAGATCTGAATATGTCAGAGAAAATCCCTGACTTTAAAGGTTTGGATGGCATGTTTGGATCTGTAAAATGTCTCTGAAAAGCAGATTAAATGCCAAACAAAAACAGATATTTAGTGTTTTCTGAAGTGGGCTAATTTTAGGTGCTTATGTATAGTCTCATTTGGCATAAAAACCACAATATAATGCTCACTCAGAAATTTTGAGCCCCTGTTAGCCCTTATTTCTTGAAGTCTGCTGTGAAAAAAAGCCTCTCTCTAATTCGTGGTGTACCACAAGGTTCTGTTCTGGATTCTCTATTGTTTACATAATAGATTATTTCCCCCTAGGTGTTGTTTTAGATGATTGTTTTTAATTGCATGTTTATACATCTAATTGACACCTCAAATATTAACACAACTGTTTAACAGAGTTGAAAATGTTGGTATAATGGTACAATTCCAGGAACACATTAAACAGGCTAAAGAGCGTCAGTATTGTTTTTGTTCTTCAGCTCCTTCAAGTGAGGGATTGCTGCTTATTCATGCACTTAACAGTGGCTGCCCTGTAACTCAGAGTTTTTGCAATCTTCTTTTGGTTACATCCCTGGTCAGACACCCAAACAACAGATCAAGAAACACCTCTATATACATTTTACCTATCACTAGGCTTTCTTATGTGTAGAAGTATACCATATATTCACAATATACCTAAAGAATTTCACATTCTTTGAGAGTTGTCACAGTGATCTCTTCCTCTGTGGCATCTCATTTTGTTTTGTTTCTTTTCTTTTTGGTGGTTTTTCCATGTGTGTTAGTGGTGTTCGACCTCAAGAAGAACATTAACATTTGGCAATGCTCAAATTACAAATGCTGTCTTTATATTTAATGAGACAATCAAATGCAAGCATGCAGTTTGTCATTTTATACAAGAGAAAACTATTTATTTCAGGTTACTTGTAAGTCATGCAACATTTGTATTTAAGTCTAAATTAGCTATTGTTTCTTGTTACTTCTAATGCATCATTATTTGCAGTATCTGTCAAGATGATTATCTTCCAGCTGTTGTTTTCTTGTTGTTAGTGTTTTCAGCGTTGTTGTCAGGGTTCGTTAACATGTCAGTTCTGCAGTTTGGAGCCGGTTCAAGCAACAGTGATTCTAGTGGCGGTATGATTTTATTAACGGAGAAGCAGGACCCAGACCATAAAAGTCCCTCAGACTGCTGTGTAATGTTTTTCTGAGCTGCCTGAGGCTGACGCGGGACAGACACATCTGTGTTTAAGAGTGTTAAATGTTTCCCCAAATGTAACCAACCACTTCTTGGAGTTGACGGAGGGATGTCCCACAGTCCGCTGTCCCGTAGAGGAAAATGGAGTGGGCAGCAAAAACTGTTGACAATATTTCCATCCACCTGTTTTTGTACATTTGGAGTTAGTACAAAAATACTTCAGCAGGGATCCCGTAAATGAGAAAAACAACTAATAGCGTTTAAAAGATGCAAAAAAAAAAAAAAACTTGATGGAAAAAGATTCAGTGTCAGTTGTCCTCCTTTCTTTTAGTTTAGACAGTCCTGACAGTTTTACAATTGAAAGGAAATTTGGAAAATTATAAAGTCAAACTTCTGCAATGCACCACTTTTCCCCTCTTGGAAAAGTCAGATTAGACGCCAAGAGAAAGTTAAAACTCTAAATGACATTTTCTCAACTGGCAAGTTATTTCTCTAAATAAATGCTGTCTTGTGGTCGAGACATGTACTCTCATCTTACTCTTCTATTTTTTCAACAACTGTTTAATGAAATGCTCTGAAATTTAAGTAATTTTCACTTAAGGATGAATTGCATATCTTAAGTGATCCTCTGTCTTTTTATCTTGTGTGTTATGTTTGAATTCATCCACTAATTTGGTTTTATAATCATACTGCAAATACATGTAAGCATGCTTGACAAACAACTACATTGTGAGCAAATTAGCGTCCTGCGTTCAGTTCAACAAACAGCTGTCCTACAGGCTCAAAGGGTTGCATGCATAGTTGGAGACTTTGTAATGGTTTAGTCATATTTTAAGCTACTAAAACAGAGAATATTACATCAGTATGACCTTAAGGATCTGCCTCCAGTGATCATAAAGAAACAATTGGATAAAAACCATGTTCTACTTTAGAAAAGAAGCTTTGACTTTGTTACTTGGAGAAAAATGTACTCTTGTTTCAGAAGTTTCTAAAGGCTTTGAAGTAGTCAATGGAAATCATTTAGATTTCCCTCCTTTTAATGCTTTATTTTTCTTTATTATTCTTTTCACATGGAGCAACTTAGTTTGGTTGCTATTTAAGATCGAAAGATGCAAAAGATGGGATCAAGTTGAGGATCTGTGACTGTGAAAGCAGTCTGGCCAAAGGATGTCCGTGCAGCGCTTGTGTGACATGCATGTTGGATTTTGATAATTGCTTGCGGGAACATTACATCATGCTCTCAGTGAGTGGTGGGTTTTTCAGCACTAATTTTATGAGAAACTTGGAGCAGTAAAACAAACCTGTGAATTATTATCACAGTACGCCGTCATTATACAGTTATTGTCAGCTGTGTGTGTGTGTGTGTGTGTGTGTGTGTGTGTGTGTGTGTGTGGGTGGGGGGGAGTCTTTATTTTACACTGCAGATTGGTTCATATCAGTTTCATGCAGATGTTGATGATTTTTAAACAGGAACATTGTGAGTTATGTTGGGTTGTTGAACTAATAAAAATGACTGACAGCAGATAGGGTAAGACTCACTGTGTAAGATGTGGAATACAAAATATAGGATTGAAATTAGCTTACTGAAAGATTTTCATTACTAATTATTTGGTACATGGGTTGGAGTACTCGTGAGTCATAAAAACTTTGGAAACTTGGTACCATTCACTAAAAACATTCCATCCATACAGAAACTGTATACACATAACCAGAACTAAATAAGTTCCAACGTTACAGATATAACTCTGCATTTGCAAGAATTGACTTCATTCTCAAAGCACCCACTTTTTATTGTCATTGTCATATAAATAACAACAAAATTACTTTAGAGCATCCCACCACTGCATTGTATATGAAATAAAGTGCATCGTAATAAGTGATAATAAAGTACAGATGTCCATAAATACCCACTGTGTAAACACAACACAACAGTACAACAGTACACACAACAGTATGAATAATTGCTATTGCAGGTACAAGTGTAGTAGATAGTAAATCTTAACAGGTCAGAAACAGGGAGCACAAGAGGTGTGATCAGGTCTTATCCAAAACTAGCAATAATGCTGACAGGTTCTGTGTTGTTGAGTATTGCATTCATTCTTTGGTATTGTAGAGGAACAATTATCTAAACACTTTTTGAAAATATTCTAATAATTGTATTTGCGAAAAGCTGCTGAGACCGTTATTATCCCATTGGAGAGCCATATATGTCACCTGATAAACTCCAACATTCACTCTTGTTTTTGCTCTGGTTTGGTGTCGACCAACTCCTGGTAAAGATATCTGGGTACTTAAGCTTAATTCATATCAAAGGCTGAATGTTGGCCACTTAATCTAAAACCAGGACCCTGTGGCTCCCAAATCATAAATCTGGATACGACTCTTGATGACAAAACCATCCCTTGTCATCTAAGCTGTATCATTTTTAACCTGCAGATCAGTTTGAACAGTCTGTTTTTATTGTTGTGGTGCCAGTGAGCAGATGGTTTAGGATTTGATTGAGGCTCATGGCAAACTCTGATGCATACATCACTCTACGTTCAGTAAGATGGACATCTCAACTTGATCTACACAAGAAGGAAAGAAAATTAGTGAAATGACAAATGGGTGCCTGCTGGTCCGTTTGTTCCACCGTGTCAATCAGAGAAGAAAGAAAAGGAAACATTAAAAACTACAGTTGGTTCCCAGAGGGAAGACCTAGTTTATTACCTCATTTATTACCCTATACTGCCTTTCGCGGATTTATAATAATACACTTGAGGGCAGAATCTGTTCATCAGATCCATGTGCATGGCACAGCTGCAGATGAAGCTGAAATCTTAAAAAGATTTGTCATTTCCATGCACCAATTGTTTTGCTTCATTAGCAAGAAGATTTTGGAGACTTAGGCAGTTTGTGACAAATAAGTAAAAGAATGAAAATCTGCTGGAGAAAAGTATAGTTTGTTTTTTGTTGGAAAAATCCTGCTGGATTTCAGGTTTAGAAGACAAAAAGGAAAAACTATAGAGAATTTAATGCCATTTTTTTCTACTAAGACATCTATTTCTTTTTCTAAAGCTGAACTCTGTGTGAATCTGTCTTTTTATAGTCTTTTTGCATTACTTTGTGTCACACTGTCATTTAGTATGTGATTACTTTATATCTTGTCTGGTGATTTTACACCAGAGTAGCCTGTTTATAGGCTTTTAAATGCAGATCCAGGTTAAAACAAGCTAATGCACTTTCCCACTGCATAAAATTAAAGGTTTATCATTGGTGCTCTGAAGGCTATAATGCACTGTTCCAGTTTACCTCTGCCTCCAAGAGGGCAGGTGTGTCACTACAACAACATGAAGCAATGGCAGAGCATACAGGCTGTGTGGGACCATTTTTGTAATGCCTAGTGTATAAAAGAAGGTGTCGCGTTCCCATTAATGCTGAGCCAAGCTGGAGGCATGAAACATTTACATGTACTGCAGTCATTTGACGCATTACTAAATGGCTATTAAACTTTTTCCCTTTGCACTTCTGTCTGGAAATGTGAGGGCGGCGGTTAGGGGTGAGGAGGAAGCAAATACAGCTGTGAAAATCATTCTTTACAACATGTTTAGAACAGCAGTATTTTGATTGTATGAGCCCTGCTTGTGTCTGTATGTATCCACATAGCAGGAAACGAGCAGAAAGATGTAGAGATCATGCACATTGACAGTAAATGCTCTGGAATATTTACAAACATGTTTGCATATAATTGATTTAGAGTTCAGTCTTTTTTTTCTTTTTTTTTACTAGTTTGTTTTTTCTTGGCTTGTTTATTTTGTGTTTTTGTGGTTGTTTACCACTTTGTGATTGTATTTTCTTGTTTTGTGTATATTGTGTGCTTCATTTAAATTGTCACTGTTTTGTAGCTGTTTTTTCTTCATACTTTGTGTCTCTGTTTTTTTCTCTTATTGGTGTTTTATTTTAACCACTGTAAAAACTGACTGGGCAACAGCAATATATGGACAACTCAGAGATATTTGTCTATCTCTTTCAGCCATGTTGGGGGTGTCTCCGCTGAGGTCTCAGGACATCACAGAGACGTCTGTTACTTTGGTTTGGACTCCACCTCCTGTGCAGTATGAAATCTATGACATCATTTTCACCAGCAAGGTATGTAATCTAACAGTTTCTGGAGTTTCTAGTTAAGAGTTTTCTAGTTCTCACTTACAAAAGCAGCAAATCCACATCTGGTGCCTGTAACTCATTGGCTGCCAGCATTGAAAGTGTCTTTGATCGATTATGACACTCTTCTTCACCGAACCGCCACAACACATACTTTGCTTCGCCAGAGTGTCCCGCATCCCCCATCCTCCGTTAAAAACTGCAAAAGACATCTTTTGACATCTTTGGCAGTGAACGATCGGATTTGAAAAGACGTCTTTGGCGGGTAATGAGTTAATTTTTAACGCTCAAACTTCTTAGGCAGATTTAAATTTGAATTTGGATGAAAGAAATCCGAATCTGAGGCTTAAGCGTACACATTTTTCTCCTGCAGGTTTAGTTCTGCAATTCAGAGGTTGTATAGTCTTAATCTTCATTTATCATATGTCACATTTCTTTTATACAGAACAATAAAGAAATCCAAAGTAAAATGAAATTTGCAATACTCCCAAAAACTATAAAATATGATCACTGCTGATTTTTTTCTAACAGAATCTATGAAGCAAAGAAAAAAAAAAGAACAAAGCTGAATTCAATATGCACAGCTGATGTATTGGTTGACGTTAAGGGGGAAAAAATAACCTGATTGTCATTGAGTCCTAACTGTGCCCTTATCCAGAACTCTGGGGGTCAAAAATCTCTGCCAGGTCATGTTGAGAGGACAGAGAAGTCTGCGGGACAAACCGTCCAAATACTGCTTTCACAGGATCCTCAGGGAGGTTTAAAATGTGTCTGATGTGAAATGAGGTCTGCAGACAGAACCATAAAACTGCTGCGTTAAGTTTCGCTGCAAAGATTACAAACACAAAAGTTTGACCTCTGATCTCATCATCATAAGTTTTCAAATTAAAGCTCTGCATGTTAGACCGCAAGAAAAATGTGAAAAAGGATCATCCAAGAGGAGAAAAGAAACCCTTCTGTGTGAGGGTTTGGACGAGAGTTGGTGGCTGCTCTCTGTGAAGATCATCTCGGAAAAATGATTTACAGAGTATTTCTTCATGACAACAGGGGTAAGAAAAACTGTCCACAAAATCTCAACAAACCTTAAAAACACGATGATAAATTCCGCAAAGCCTCAGCAGCTCCAGAAATCATTTCCTGAGGTTAAAAAAATGAAACGAAAAACAAAAACACCATGTCCAATAAATAATCTGGGGATTGTTCATAAATCAACACACTAAAGTGCATTGAGGTGTCATCTCCGTTTGGGGAGGACTATAAATAGAATTGTCATAGAATAAAATATGGATGAATAATTAAACGATATTGCAGACACGCTGTGTTCTGTCTGAAATTGTATTTTACTTTAGCTCTACATTAGATTTGGTGGTTAGCTTGGTGATGATGAATAAACTTTACAGGGGGATGCAACACCTTTTTTAATATTGGGATGAAAACACTATTTTTCATCAAGAAATGGTTCCATGAATTCTCATTTCTGTCACAACTTGTTAATCAGGGTTTTAAGAGGTGCTGGTACATCCTCCCATTTTCATAGTTGAAGCTAAAAAGCTAGTTACATCCTTACTACAACAGCTAGTCAGAAAGATTAGGCCTAACTTGGTATTAACCCTATAAAGCCAAACATATTCTGTTTGATGCTTACAGTTTGAGACATTTTGCGTCACTTTATGGTAAAAACTTTGCTCAAAACCCTGCAGTATACAATATTCTTTTCTTCTGCCCCTCAATAGATAGCTGGAAGCATAAGACTATGCTACGATAATTTTGACATGTCACATGGTAATAAATGGTACATATACCAAAAACCTTTTGTTAAACGGCCAAAAAAAGATTCCAGACTAAAAGAAATTGACTTTTCTCCCCGGTTTTTCTTGGGTTGGGCTTTAAAGGGTTAATTTTAAGCAAATATACAATTCAAAATCACAGAGAATTATTCCACCTTTCCCCCTCCTGCCCGCACTCGACAGGTGTTGCTTGCTAACACCGTGTTGCTAACATTGTCTTGTAAACATGCTGCAGCCCCAGTGTTGGGTCCCTGTGGAAAGCATATGTACAAGGTTTTCAGTGGTTCCCTGGCATAGTCTGCAGAACAGCTCTGCGCATTTTTCTGTTGAGTACGTAATGACGTGATAGTTGTGCTGATGTTTTCTGCTGATGGGATTCTAAACTCAGGCTCAACAAACTCCATTCAACTTTTAAAACCTTCACCTACAACAAACTGATGGGAAGCATCTTTGAGATAAGAATATTTAGCTTTTTATGTTCTAACATCAAACATGCTTTGACTGCTAACAAAGCTAGCTAGACTGCTAATCTGTGGATGGATGTTCTGTTGGATCCTTCCTACTTAACATTAAACTATTTGATTTTCTATAATTAAATGACTATTCAAAACTAAGAAAATCATTATCTATCCTCACTCAATAGGTTAGCTGTCAATTTGTTCTAGCTTATCAGTGTAGATATCATAGAAAAGGTCATTCTAGTAAAATGTGGCAGATCTCAACACCATTTCCAGCCATTTTGTTAACATCTGTTGAAAAGAAATATGGAGCTTTTAGTTCTTACAAGACTTGATGCTTCAATAAAACGTGAAGCTCAAAATGGTATTGGACAAACATCAGAGCCCAACAAAGCTGACATACTATCCATGTGTGTGATCTCATATTGCATGCCAGCACATTTGGAGAAAATCCTGCAGTAAATATCCAGGATTTAACATGATCGTCTCTGATAATCCCTGTAACATATAGGCCACACAACAAATGCATGATGTCAACCTATAGGTTGTAAAAGATCTTGTTTTCCAAATGTTGAAGTATTTCATTAAGGTTTTCTAAACAGCGTTCACCTCAAACAGCTACAGAGACGCTTCAGGTATTATTTTATTTAGCGTAAACATTTTTTTCAGTTTTATCTTATTTCAGGACTTTGAATGTAATTTTTATAGTGCATCTTTATCTGGCAATAGGCTTAAAATCCACATCAAATATTGTCATTGCACAAAAACGCCTTGTAACAGATACTTTAAGATGATGGTATTTCAATCTGAAAAGCTGTCCAAACTGGTTTGGGCTTTCTGTTTTGAGGGAAAACTCACCTCAGTTGAAGAATATGTTGAAGAAAAATTGAGCAGTTGGTCATTTCCATGACAAACTAGACAAAAATGATGTGTGAAACGGAGTCAAATCCTCTAAGGAAATTTAAACAGAGAATTAAAGCAGGATTTTATGACATTACACTTAACTGGATGCATCTTGTCTGCATGTCTCTGGGACTAAAACTGAAAGTTACACTCCATGTGAGCTCAAGAT
Organism: Leptatherina wallacei; assembly: GCA_028567055.1. Classification (NCBI taxonomy): domain Eukaryota; kingdom Metazoa; phylum Chordata; class Actinopteri; order Atheriniformes; family Atherinidae; genus Leptatherina; species Leptatherina wallacei. Next base: position 22,140,221 of record JAOXYM010000018.1, read on the forward strand.
GAATCAGATGCAACCCGATTATGGAAATGTAAACATGAGCAGAGAAATGTCAAATAACTTGATTTGTATTCTTAAGGGTCTTTTTAAACTGCCACCTCTTTTATTTGACAAACTCTGAGCTCAGAACAGATTAGATGATTAGATGATGGTTATTGGCTTAACCTTTTAAAACATTAAGGTCCCCCAATTGGGTGACATTGAGAACAGATGATGCCAAACTTTGCCAAAATGGCCATTTTGGAGACCTTGTGTGAACTGTCAGTACTAAAACTTTTCTAATTTTGTTCTGTTTCACTTCATCAGAGTTGATCTTAGATAGAGATAATGTTCACAAATTGTACTATGATTTGATACATTTAGAGCTACAGCTAAATCATTCCATATTCATTCTTAGTTGTTTTTTTTTCCTTTTTTAGTCAAGCCTTAAACTTTTTTTCCTTTGTGCTATGTGACACACTTGTTTCATTTTCACCAGTAACACATTTTGTTCATCACACATCTTAACAATTCTCACAAGTGTTCCTTTTACTATGACTCCTAAAGTATTCAAATAGACCTTGTAGCAGAGATCTAACCAATAGGCACACGGCTCAAAGGGTTCAGTTGAAGAAGAGACATGTTATATTACAAGTTTAATCACAATTTATGTCAGTAATATGTGCTGAGTCATGTGAGACATTGAATACTCAATATTCTTTTAATGAATGAATACATATTTAAGCACAAAAGTTTCTATGGACTATTGAAAGCAGCATTTATGTGACACAAACTTTAGTTTTTGTTTAAGTAATAAAGTAATTCATTCATGACTAAGCATATTTCAACAAATAATGAGACCATTACTTGTTGTAATTGTTCTTTTTCTTTGTTTGTAGCATTTTCTGATCTCTGATTATCCTTTTAATTATAAATTTTAGGGGATTTAAAAGGGCTTTAAAGCAGTTAAAGGTTATTTTTAGTGCTCAATTTCAAAAAGTAAAACCTTTTGGAGTCAGGTCAGAATATACAGGATGTTTTCAACAACAGGTGGAAAGGGAAATTGTCTTTTTTTTCTACTTTTCCCTCTCCAAATGATTCTTTCGAAGCCAAGAAAAGACTTGAGCCATGTCCAGTGGGATGAAGTCAACAGACAGAACCCCTGTGGACACCTCATCTTCTCCTCTAACACACGTGTTGCATTTCCTCAATATTTATTCTCAAACTGGATTTTTACACTTTCATTTCTTTCCTCTAAGGAATCTTAAAAAATTCAGCAGTCAGAGAGTGAGTTGTTAGAGACTGCATTAGCAACACACAAACTCAAGCATCTGCTACTCTGGTTGTAATGGACAAACATAAACATCAACATAGCAACAAAGTCTCAGTCAGAGGGAGCAGCTCAGGCTGTCAGAGAGGTTCACTAACAAGACCAACCTCAGTTTGCTTCTCTTGCATTGTAGCCTATTAAGGAGGATCACTAAAAACTTGACTTTTTGTGTTCTGTGGTCATAAGTGATAAAATAACATGTCATTCTCTTGGTTATTACAGATAAAATACACATTTGTATGTGTAGAGAGAGTAGTAATTGTTAGAAGCTGTTTCAGTTTAAAACATGAGTCACGCTGCCATTATAACAACTGGAAATGTAAAAATATGAAACTGTGTTTCCTAAAATAAAGGACAGGACCGTTATTGATTCCTTATTTTTGTATCTCTTTATGAAATCGAACATAAACGTATCCTTTATCCATTGACATGCATGTTTGGATGTTAGGCAACCAATATCCATTCATTCCAAAGGGAACACCCCATAATCTCCATTTAAAACCCCATCTTCTGTTTGTTTTTTCACCTCTTGAATTTGCCCTCTGAGTGGTGGAAAATTTCAGAAAGACCTCACTTTCTGCCAGTGTAATGACCCCACCTCAATTCAATTCCATTTTCTATCAGTTTTCTATGCCGCCTATTCTAAATTGTGGGGAAGCTGGAGCCTATCAATTAGCAGGCAAGAGGCATGGTACGCCCTGGACAGGTCGCCAGTCCATCGCAGGGCCAACACAGAGACAAGCCACCATTCACACTCACTCCTAGGGAGAATTTAAAATGACCAATTAACCTAACTTGCATGTCTTTGGACTGTGGAAAGAAGCCTGAGTAACCGGAGGGAACCCACACTTGCACAAGGAGAACATAATACATGTGAAACATAATATAATCTAATACGCATAACTCTGCTGGTTGACTTGGAAGGGATAATTTGTCATGATTATCTCAAAATCATGAGAAATAGCAGAAGGCAGCACAACAAATGATATCTAGAAAGAATGAATTCATTTAGAAATTTCTGCCAGCAACTTAACTTTACAATGAAAAGAACACATGAAGGGTGTCAGTCAATCAGTTGTGCTTGCATGAATGTACACATGGTGGATTAAGTGTTGAAACAGAAAACCAAAATTGGGTTGAATTTGAACCCATAAGGAAAAGGGGAGGCCTTTTATACTGGGAACACTGGGTGCAGGTGGGGCATGAATGAGCTGATCATGCCCCAACACACAACGAAAAAGAAAGAGGCAGTCCAGCAACCAGCAGAAGTGGGGTCGTCACATCAGGACGGCTTTCTGAGCCTGTTTAATCATCAGACTAACATTTTTATAAACCAGATTAAGAATATCTTCAGTAATGCTCATGACACCTCAAATTAGCTGTAATATTTGTGAAAAACAAAAGTGTGCTTAGAAGTCTGTTTTGCTTTTAATCATTAAACTCTCCATTAGATACTTCACAACCTCGGCTTTCTTTGTTCATCAGGACCGTCCGTTCACTAACATGTGCGATCAATCTGCAGCAGAGGACATTAAAGAAGTGGAAAATGACTAATTGCGTTGGTATTCTTGAGTTGTGTTTAGGAGCGAGACTGAGACAGAAAAGGCAGCCCAACAAAGAAAACACCGACCTCTCTTTCTAAATCATTTAAATTCAAAACTGTTGCTGAGAAAAGAAGAAAGCCCCACACTGCTTGGATTACTGTGTACGCTCTGGACACATCATCACTGCACATGTTCTCCCTCATGTTTTCCCACACACCAACAGTCACTATGGTCACCTCATACTGTAATTCTTCTTTTCTTCTTTTCAACAAAACATGCCAGCAGTCTCATTGTGGTGACATCAGCGAGGAATTAAGGCGCTCTAATGACTGTAAAAGAGGTTTGGGCGGGAAAATCACCAGGAATCATTCACAACCGCAGGGAGACAGACAAAACACAGGGTATAGATAGATGGATGGATGAAGTTTGAGTTAGAGACGGTAGAATCGTTGGTGAAAAGTATCTTAAAGTGGAGTTAAAGTGTCGCTGATAAGACTATGTACTACATGTAGTCATCTTTATTAACCCACTGAGGGGCGTTCATCCTAACTAGAGTCCATGTAAAACACAGATGAAAAGGAAAGAAAGAAAAACAAAAACCCAAAAGAATTTTCCTGTTTTCCCCTCTGGTTTATTTACAGTAAACGTTGGTTTGGGTTGTTTGGACCAAACGACTGGCCCAAGTGCTCTTTCAAAAAGAAAAAAAAAAGAAAGGAAAACTACAATTTTTCCATCCACTCCTGGAAGGAACTGACCTGATGATTATTATGTGCAATTAATTATTGCCTACATCATTTTGTAACAGATATGCATGTCTGCATGTTGGTGATTTGCAGCCTAAAATAATTAATCGTGTGTCTTTACATGATCAAAAACAAGAAATGAAGACATTAGAAAAAATAACATAATGCATGAGGGATGCAGCATCAAAAAAGGGTTTAATCAAAAGCCCTTTTCACATATTGGTTGGGATTTATCTGTGAAAAATGGATGTCATTGTTATTTCGCCTTTTTTTCCTCCTTTGTATTCACACAAGCCAAACGGATGCAGCTGTAGATCAACTTCAACTCCCTAAAATGTCTCTGTGCTTTCACACATGACATCAAAACTTAAAAACGACGCATCAGACCCAGCTTGAAAGCCAAATGTGTAAAGGCGTACACATTCTGTGTTGTACAGACTTGGTTTGTGTGAAGATGAGTTAAACCAGAAGTTAAATCGACTAGGGATTGTGCTCCAGTTCGATCAAATTAAGAGAAAACTCAGTTTAGTTTGGACAGATGAGTATTGTGCCCTTAAACTTGAAGGTACAGACTGAAAAAGCTGTACAGTGGTATTAAATTTCTAAATATAAACTGAAATGTAAATATTTTTTTTACACAAAAGACCAGTAATTATCTCCATCCTCTTCTGCTTTTACTTGAAGTTGTTTCCCTTTTATTGGCTTTCATTGTTGATCTGTATTCATGAAATATGAGCATAAAAAAAAAACTAGCCAAGATTGAAAATCAAAACTTTTGATCATTTGGGACAAAAAAAAAACATCACATTTCTGGTGGGTTTTTTCTGTTTTGAAGTAGACTTGACATGTATTGAAGGCGAACATACAAGTAAGTAAGATGTTATTCATATAGCACCTTCCTATAGAGAAATCACAATTAATTGCAAGAAAAATGAAAATATTACAAAAAAGCTAAACAAAAGCATGTTTAAAACATGTGTTTTCTGCTGCTTTTTAAAAGGGAAAACCAAGACAACAGATCTCAGGCTCAGAGGAACAACTTGGAAAATCATCTCTGATCTGGCAAAAAATTATACCACAAAAGTCGTCATCTGTTTCTGGTCGGCCCCAACAAATAACAACAAAATTAGGTAAACAGCCTTTCCTTGGATAGAAAGTTCTAGATATTCCCAGTAATTCCTCAATAGCTTCTCTCCCCATTTCCTTTAGTGAACATCAAGTACAGTAGATGTTGCATTTTCTTCCTGCTCTTCTACTGTGGTGGTGGCTGTAAAGGCTAACATAGTCTTATTTGTGATGTCGGTAGAACAGAATAGATTTATCCAACCCCACTTTATTAATATAACACTTTAAAAACATCACAGTTGATCAAAGTGCTTTACACCAAATAAGAACAGTAAAAAAAAAAGTATAAAAACACATGATTGGCCAATAGAAATAGTTAAAATAAGTATAAAAAGAAAATCACAAAAAACATCTCAACTAGTGTTAAAAGCCAAAATAAAAGTGTTTAATCTATGATTTAAAAGCAGCAAGTGAAGAGAACTCCTTAATATGTGGTGGCAACTGGTTACTGGACCGGGCTGCTGACCTGAGGGAACTTGACGGAGTGTACGGTTGAAGGAGGTCTGACAGGTACTGTGGGGGGAGACTATGGAGGCACTTAAAAACAAATAGAAGAATTTTGATAGAATAGAATACTTTATTGTCATCACTTTGATGCATGACGAAATTGCAGCAGCTTCCACTGAGACAGTGTTTTAAAAAATCTATACAAGAACTCTTCCCCCCCTTAGAGCCCCCTACAGAGCAAACCCCAATTTAACCTCCACTTAAAACAATTTCATCTGGAACTTATAAAGTTTCAAGATAATAGTTTCAAGTATTTTTCCATTTCATTTCTTATATTTTTTTTCTCTCTCTTTTTTTTTTTTTTAAGTTGTAGTGAACAGACATGTTTAACGTTTTGTTTCCATGGCTTGAAACCTGATTGTAGTGGCTGGTAACTCATGCCTGAGGTCAACTGCACATTTTAATGCAACTAAAAGAAACAAATGAATAAAGAAGTTTTGGAAAAATCTAATCAAACAAACATTGTCAGTAAGGGCATCACATCAGAAAAAGTTCAGATATGTAATTTTTCACAAAGTCTAACTTCAGTGTTTTAGCATGTGGTTTGGATGACTTCTTGCCCCGGTCAAACTTCCACAATCACGCTTCAAATGTAAAACTTTGGACAGTCATTGGTCTCAAAGGATCTAAATTAGTCTCCAGTGACTGTTTCCCAGTTGCTTCCACAATGTTTTTAGAAGGATGACCACAGAATTCCCCGTGTCTCTTTCACATCCTCTAAATTTAGTGACAAATTAGAACGGATGGTAAGATAGCAAATAAACAGAGCTGAGAGAAATTTAGAGACGGTGCAGTCAAAACATGAGCAGTGAATGAAGTGAGCTCTTGGAGGTCCAAAGAAGAAGATGCAGATGTGGGATGCTTGTTGTTATGGAATCATGTAAACACTGTCAAAAACATGGCGAATGCCAGAAGGATGACATCACTGCCAAGCAGCTGTGACAGAAAGAGACAGACTAACAGAAAGAGCAGGCGAGACGGACAAGAATCACCAGGACCAGAAGATAAACAACAAATAAATAACAGGCTGTCACAACAGTGGCTGGCGTGAGAGCAGATTATCAGCAGGGAGGAATGAAGATGTTTGTGTCAGTCTGCAGACGCTGCATCGGCTGACACCGAAAACTGTTTTGTCTACAAGGAAATTGATATATTGTGTTTATAGTTTGTTTCCAGGTTACAGCATCAATCTGTTTTTTTGTTTTTTTACTTATCAAAACAAAATGTTAACAGCAACTGTGATACATCAGGCTACAGACTGTTACTGTAGACATCCCAGCATTGTTATCAGTGTAAAAAGATAATAAAAACTAAGGATACAGCATCCTGTGGATATGGACTGTCCAAGGAGGGTCTCTGCAGGGAAATGCTCTGTTGTATTGTTTAAAATCATTTTTTAAACTCCCTTGAATCATTTATATTGGCTGAATATGAAGAGTAAAAAAGTTCTGCAAAGTTACCAACAGACAGTTTACTGTTTAGATTACATGAAAAATTACAGATTACATGAAAAGTAAAAGAAATTTGAACATGTCACTGCTGTTTGTATCAAGCAGCACGTATCGACCAACGTCTTTTTATGTTTGCTTGGAGCTGGAGCGGAAACTACAGCTGTTGCAAATCCTAAATACACAGTGTGGTAATCTTTGTCAATGTCATTCAACGGTCAAGACATGCATGTTTGCTGGTTTTTGAGGGGAAAACTGTTAGATCAGTTGCTGCAGATCAGCAGGAGGTCACTGAGGGTGAAACGAGAGGAAATCATTCTCACAGCTTTTGCTTTTCACTTTACTTATTTAATGTCTATGGTTTATAGGTGCCGCCAATGTTCAGCGCTGCAGCAAAAGGCTGTGTAGTAAGAATAAACAGAAACACCTGAGCCACACGGGCAACTCAAAGAAATCAGGATAGCCATGTTTCAAGTAACAATCTTCCAATTTTTATTATGTTTAATCATGCTGTGTATATATAGGGCAGCTTGTTATAGCCGAGCTAAAAAATCTGCATCGTACTGGCGATTGGCCTTGATTTTCAAAGATCGACATCAACCATAGAAGAACCTCAGTCAATCTATAATGCTATGTATGTAAGGTGAGAATATTTATTTAACTTCTCACTTAGCTCTTTAACATCCAGGCTTTTTAAAATACTTGAAAGCACCCTTACAAACAAAAAGTTGCTGTGTTGTACATGTGAGTTATGAGTTGAGACACTTTTTCTGACATTTTTTCTGCATATCAAAAGATGCATGAAGACAACAGGAAGTTAAAGCTGACTTTTCAATATATAATCATATTATTGTCTAGAGATCCATGGTTATTATCGTTCCTAGAGACCAAAGGAAACACAGAGTCCTGCTAAGTTTAGCTTAGTTTCTGTCATTTTCATAAAAAAAAAGTCCCATAGATACACATATAAGTTTGGACACACTTTCCCATTAAATCCAATAGGAAATTGCGTCCAAAGTTTTGACTGGTGGTGTATATAAGTACACAAAAACCGATAAAGAAAAAAGTACACCTATACAAATAAAATTATACATGCTATTTTGCACATGTCTTTAATGTGGATTACTCCAGAGATTTCTGACAAAAATTTAGCTGTTTTCTGCTTCCCAGGAGAAAAAACTGTGCACTAATTATTCATTAGAGCAACAATATTTTGCTGCTGACTAAAACTTCCTCTCACTTACTCTGTACATCTGTATGTGGGTCATTTTTTCTTTGGGTGTAGCCACCAGCTCCTCTCTGCATCATTTTCTCTGAGAGTATTTTCAGATGGTCCCTGTGAGCCCATCTTCTGCGACAGCTGTAATCCTTGGCCATTTGGACTTTTCCCCAGCTTCATTTTTGCAGGCAAGACATCATGAGACTGACTGATGAAGTCGTTTTCAGTTATTATTCATCCACGTCCATGGCAGCAGAGGACATGATGGAAGCCTTCAGAAACTCCTGCTGGTTAAGCTGAGCTAATCCAACACTCATAGGTTACACTGATTCCCAAAACACAACATCCTTATGATTTTCCAACTATCATTAAATGATTTCAGAACAACAATGAACTTAAATTATTTCTCCTTTTCAGAAAAACAGCAGTACGAATCTGTGGAGCATTGACTTGTGCTTTTGTTCTGCTCCAAAGAACATGCATACCACGTCATTTATATGGATGTGGGTAAGAAGATCTGTCCAGCATGACCTCTTTAGGGGGATGAAGTAAGTTTATGTCAGTGGGAAAGATGAATCAGCCTCCAGTACAGCCATTATTGTTCCATGGCAATGGTTACATGCTGGCTTTCTGTATGAAGTTGAGTAGAGACCAATTAGGGCTAAATTGGAGGCTTAATTTTGAGTTTATGTGGATGAATCATATGGAGCTAAATTAGTCAGAATAAATTAGAGGCCAATGCAGTTCAAGTTTTTTTTTTTTTTTTAACAAATCACTCAATGGAGGTTTGTCCCATTGGTCACCATTATAATGGGAGAAAGAAGCCCATAGACCTCCATTATTAAGTGACATCTGTAAAACTCCAACTCATCTGTTTTCACTTCATTGTGAACTTTTCATTTATTGAGGTTCATGTTTTGTAAAACTTCTCCCACAAAAGGTTCGTCTGGGTGAGGTTAACAACTTTCATTGGAGAGTTCAGACACTTGAATATTCATTTCAACTCATGACATTTTATTCCTTTGTTGTAATTGTACATACAATACAAAAAGATTCAAAATTAAACATCGTCAATTATAGCATAATCAAAAACATTTTTGCAAACTGTAGTATAATGTTTATCATGCAAACAGAGAAGTATTTATTTCCAGAATATCCAGAACAGTTTTAATGGGAGTACAGTTTTATGTACTGCTTGAGTGTGATAATGGCTCTTGGGATAAATTTTTGATTCCATGCAAGAAAAGTCTGTAGCACGTGCCAGATGGAAGGAGTTGAAATAGGCTGATGTATTGGAGGAGGTTCCATACAGATGCTGGGAGCTGAAAATGTCCTCGAAGCCTGAGAGCTATACTCAGATGATTTTCTGTGATCTTGATACCACCTGCCATTGGGCTTTGCGGCGCAGTGGCAGTAACATCTGCAACGTACTCCACGAGAACAGAAAACTTTGTTCTTGTTGTCAAAGCAGCTCATTTGGTTTCTCATGGCCCTGGTTTGGGAGTTCTTGCGGCTTCTTCTCCACACATCGGTGGGGGACGACAGCTTTTATCAGTATCTTTTGGAGAAACGGTCATGGTTGTACTTTTGCAGTGCAATGGTGTTTATTGTCCATAAGGGGTCCTCAGACATGAGTTTCCCCAAGAACCTTAAGATAAACACACACCCCACCCAACCCATGATCCTCTGTAATCAGTTCTGACCTCTTTGGTCTACCTCAACATATTTTGCACCTCTGCTCTTTATCCAATCCTTTCATTTTTGTAAATCAGCCCAATCACCATTGTGTCATCTGCATGTTTTATGATGGTTTTGGTGGTAAATGCAGATACAAAGTCAAGAGTGAAGAGTGAGTAGAGAATGGTGCAGAGTAGACAACTTCAGATTGAGCCAGTTAATATTACTGTGGAGGAAAGATTGGGGTTCAATGCACCACTTTGGGGTGCCCTAACAGGAAGCTGAGGTCAAAATTGCATAGTGATATGCTCAGGCCCACCCGGTACACTTTGTGGATAACCTGGAAAGGAACAACAGTGGATATGTTTACATGCACAAAATTACTTCAATGGGTTTATAATTACGATCAGACCTGGGCTGGACTTGTTAGATGTGTGTCATGCATCACATGTTTGAACGGAATAGATCATTTTGACATGCCCGGGATCGTCTTGACCTTATTTATATCATTTCAGTTTCTACCCCCTTAATAATTCTGAGTTCCTTTAAAATCTCAAAGACAATTGTGTCCACATATTTTTTTTTCCATTAGCTGTAATATTTAGTTTGAATAAAACAGTAGAATACAAACCGTAACGTAAAGTGCAGGTATAACTCATGGCAGATATAACAAGCATGCACAGTAAAGATCATTTCTCCCCAAATTTAGGAATATCTATATGTTTTGTGCACGTCGACTGAAACAACAATCGGCATTACCCATCCACCTCGATCAGAGTGAAATTTTGATCCGGATGAGGATCTGAATCATCCGACTGATATGTCTACGTGAAAAAATGTTAATTTGAATACTTGTGTCCATGCACACGAAGCTAGTGTTGAAATAAAAGCTAAAATCTACAAATAGAATCCCAATGTCTGTCCCTGTCTCCTGAGATGAGGGTGTTGAGGTCTCGGCTCGGATACAAACACTTCCACCACGGTTATCAGATGTCCATCTTTGTTGCAGTGTTTCCTAAATGAACTAGTTTACAGTCAGCTCAACTCTGGGTTGTAGTTGCACATTAGCTTGATGCATCTATAGTGAAACTTAATCATTAGCTCATACTCTATTTGATGTGTGTAAAATAATTGACAGGACAAACTAAAGGAGGTATCACTTCCCTTAACGTAGTATGTTAACTTAACCACATTTAACAGGCAAATATTTTACTTTCACTTCCATTTGCTTTGCCCAAATAAAGAATTCCCAGCCATAAAGCAAAGGTAATTAATTATTTCAGGATTTAAAGGATTTCAATCCATTACTTAAATACTACTACACTGAAATATATGTACAGTAACTGACCCTACCAGCTTTAATGGAACCACAGAGAAAATCTGGTTTTCACAATGACATTTATATTCCAAGAAGGAAACAATCACAGACACGCGGATTCGGTCACTCCGTGGCCCGGTCACTTCTCTTCATCTTCCTCATCATCCACAGCTTTGAACCCCACAGAGCTTCTGCTTGTTTTTAAGTGTGGCGTGAATTTATTGGAAGCTTCAGTTATAATGAGGTCACCCCCCATTCATATGGAAATTAATGGAAGGGCTTTTGGCACGAGGACACTAATCCAGGCAACCAGCATAGTGATCAGCATGGCAACCAGCTGTGTTCTGTTTCATTTACAACATGGTATCCATTCATTAGAAAGCTCTGCGCTCTCAGCTGGGTAATTGTTTAATAAGCTGCAGCTTTTGATTCATGGAAAGTTTCACATTTGATAATACATAAATTGAAGAATAGGATTTTGGGGCTTTTTTTCTTGAAATAAGGAAATGGACATCATCCTTCTCAGTTATGAACAAAGCACATCTTTTCCCATCATTTCAGCCAAAGTGACATCACCAAAAGTTACTTTTTTTTGCTATTATTGATTACAGTCTTTGTCAAGAGTGAGGATTACCAACCTCAGGCCAAGAGGGTGAAGCTGTTGTGCCCCAAGAAGAGGCACCATTTTTGGAGACTGACTGCTCTTTAAGTTTCTTCCGCTATTATCTGCAAATCCAAACCAGTTTTAAACTCCTTACCTTTGAACTAAACATCTCCTTAGTGGAAAATGACAGTAAACAGACTCAGATTTGATCGCTTCCTTTCTTAGATTTTGTGAAATTAACTAACATGCTTCCCAAGAAGTGCATTTTAGTTGATTCAGTGGTGCAATACGTATATCCCATTGTCCTTAGTCTGTTTTAGAAATAAGTTAACATCTTTATTAGTGGAAAAATACCACATGGAAAACCGAAATCATTAGAATACCAATACCTGAAAGCCAAAATAGTGTTACAAAACTTAACTTTAAAATGTTCAAATATGTCACTTTCATCCAGGCGACTGAATTATATCTTCATGTACTTAAGAACCAACAAGCTGCAGATACAATGTAATATCTTAAATCCAAAACTTATAAAAACTGCTGCTTTGATTTCATTGACTAAGAAAACAAAATATTTGTTCATATAAACTTGATTTTTTTTTTTGTGAATATTAACTGTGCCAGTCAAAAAGAATTATTTTGTTTCATATAGAAACCGATGGAAATGGCCCAAAGTGTGGGACAAACTGCAGTTTCAAAACTTTCATTGATATTAATGATTTTCGTCCATCCTGTTTGGTTGTTGAACCCCAAAAAGGAAAAAGACAAACAATGGCAGCAGTGTGTTTGTGCCGTCTACCCACCCACATGTGCACGCCCTGCAGACAGCGCAGTGTTTCCATTCAGTCTGATCAGGCTCCTCATGATGATCACATTGAGATTATTTCTGCTGTTATTGCAGGGAATGTGTTTGTTTGCAACGCTGGCTGAACTCAAGTCAACAGACGGGCATATAAATGTGTTTGATTATCAGTCAGTGTCGGTCAGGGAGGACGCTTGCCATCTGCTGGTTGATGTGCAGAACTCTCATTATTCTCTTTGCTCTAAAAACATCTTCATCAATCAGAAGAGGCACTACTTTTAAATTAAAACAGTAAATAACATTTAATTAAACGGTGGAAACCCACAGGGAATGTCAAATCACAAGCATATGAAAGCAGTTAACCAGCAATTAAAAATGTAAATAGGAATGATTTTAGCTGTAAATGAACATATTTAGGGGTCTTCTTTGTGACTGTCTTCATTCAAAACATCACAACTGATGAAAAATGGTTTAATTCAATAAGCATAATAAATTTCTTACAATCAAACAAATACAGTAGTATATTCCTTCAAGTTATTTAGTTTACATGACTGTTTTAGAATTTGACGAGTAATTTTACGGATTTAATTATTTGGATTGCTGGAAAGGAAAACACTCTGCAACCTACTGAAAAGTTTGCATATAAATGAGATCTGTAAATTTAAGATCCAAAGATGTTAAATGAGATATGACTCGGAATTTTAAGATATCTTAAATCATCCTTGTTCTTCATATTTGTTCATTCTTACTTCTATCATCACTGCACATTTGCTGCTGTTGGTTTTGTGGTTCCCCTAGAGCCACTTGCAGGTTGTTCTTATACATAAATATATTGTTCTGTACAAAAGTCATGAGCCACCCTTCATTTCTTCGTTCATTGCCAGTAACAGAAAATGGGTGTTGTGATTTACAATATAAAACATACATGAAATGTAATAAATGAGGCAAAAACAAGAGTTTGTACAATTTCATTGAGCTTCAAAGTCAACATTTTGAATGACGGAACTCTCTTAGACAAACTTTCTTGTCATTTCTGTAAGAAGTCTTCAGGAATAGTTATCCAGGCTGCTTCCCAAAGCTCTCCTTTGGATGTTTCTGCTTTTTGTTCCGTTCTCTGTCCAGATGATCCCACTCCGCTTCAATAACGATGTGGTTCAGGCTCTGTGGACGATTCATCACTCCATCAGACCTATCGCCTCTGGTTTTCAGTCCAGTTCTTGTGTCATTTGGCATATTTCAGCCTTTTCTCCCAGTTTCAATGTGAGAAGAATGACTTCTTGACAGCCACCCTTCCATGGAGACCATTTCTGATGAGGCTTCAGTGAACAGTGAACAGATTAACTGAAGGGCCAGATGCATCTCTCAGGTCCCATGTCAGGTGTTTGCAGGGTTTTATTCTCTTACTTCTTAAAACATTACTTGTAGAAACTGTTCATCTGTTTTAGTTATATTTTCTAGGCCATTTCCTCTTTTGTCCTCCACTAAAATTTTTCAAGGACACACACTGCTGCATACTGACGTGTTTTTTTCTAAAATGTCTTTGGAAATCACCTTGTTTCTGCAAACATATTATATTGTATCTGTCAAAATGTTTCCTTCTGTATTTTTTGTAGATGTAATTAAAGAAATTCAAGCACATGGTGTGCCTTTGTGACAGGCTGCTATAACAATGGGCCTAAACATAGAAAAACAGGCCATGTACTTTGCAAAGCTGTCTGTTATATGCAGACTGGAAAGTCTTTTGAGTTAAATGCCTTTTTATGTTTACATGATGCATAGGCCAATGTTAAGTCACTTCATTTAGAAAATAGATGATTAAGTAAAATGATCCTGATTGAAAATTGTCAGGGACTAGACTGAAAATAAATCAGCAGAAAAGCAGCCAAAGTCCAAATAAAAACTTTGAATGACCTTCAGAACCCCTGGAGGACTTTTACTCAAGACCACTTTAAAAGGTTACAAGCTAGTCTGGCTCCTTGGAAGAAGAATATTGAGAAAAGAGGAGTGCATTAAAACTTTTGTACATTACTTTATGCATTAGAAAGGGTAAACCGTTTGTTTCCCCTCTTGAGGCAGAGATCATTTTAAATCTCTTCTGAACTGAAAGCAGAATGTTTTCTTCCTGGACTAGTCGTAACAGACTTCACATCAACAGCTGAGGAGGTTGAAATTACAGCAGAGAAAACATTGGCAGAAACATTACAGATGACAGACAAGCACTTTGATGTTATTCTAATGTATTGTTGTTATGGTGAATCGAACTGCTGCTGGCCGTACGTTCAGACCACAGATTGACCAGATTAACACATCAACCACAGTGTTAACAGTTGTTCATGGAGGTTGTCTGTGCAGCGTTTTACTGACAGGACTTTTGTCTGTTTTGACTCTGCAGAAGAAGAGCGACCAGCAGATAACTGTGCAGGTGGATGGCAGCATGACTACCTTCACCCAGACAGGCCTGGCAGCCGGTCAGGAGTACACCGCCACCATCGTCGGACAGATTGACGGCAGGAGTGGAGCCGAGAGCTCCACTGAGTTTATGACCCGTGAGGATCTTGCCTTTGTTTACTGAAGATGACAAACACTTGTGATACTGACTTTCTCTTCTTGAGCAATACAAAACAGTCAAATGATCCAAATCATGAGGTTTAAGCTGAAACTGGAGTTTTAATGCTGTCACACTGCAGCAGTATGATGGATTTAATCTACTTCAGTCTTGGTGTATTTTGTTAAATAGCTACGTAAGGGGCGTTTTCATCTACTGCAAAAGCTGAAATCGGAAAGGAAAATTCACTTTGCAGTGATACTTAAAATGTAAATTGCTTCCAATGCTGAAAATTGAATTCTTAAGTGTGCTGGTAAGGAAAGAGAGCTCTGACCATCACATTTGGCGCACGTGAGCAGCTCAAATCACAAAACTGGCAGCGAGATTTAAACATCCTCATTGCTGCCCTTCCTGTGAAAGATGTAATCTGTGGCAGCTGCAGGGAAGAGGAAGACTGAGGCTGTGAATCTAGCTGAGCCAAGTGTCCAGGGTGAATTGAAAAATTGAGTGGATCTAAGTGTGTCTATTCTTCCTTATGGTCTCACCCCAAAAGCTACATTACCAGTTAGAACACGGAGGGTAAGAACCATAATGTTTGTTTTGCATTTTCTTTCTCTGCATCCTCTTTATCTTCAGTCATTTCTGGTCCAACAAACCTCCAAGTAGTCAAGACAACCACAACGTCAGCCGTGGTCCAATGGGAGGAGTCACAGGGTGAGATTGACAGGTACCGTTTGACCATCACACCCAATGACGGAGCAGGGAGGAGTCAAGAAATGACCATAGAAGCTGGCAAAAACTCTGCCCACATTCAGCAGCTGGAGGCCGGCCGCTTGTATGACATCATACTGGTGGCGGAGAAGGGTGAAAGCCAAAGCCAACCAGCAACCACACAGGCAGTTCCTGGTAAGTAGTAAACATACTAGTTAAACACCTTAAAATCACTTTCTTACTAAATTTTTTGTTAATTGGTGTTCAACAAAAGTTACTATAGGACAGCAGCAACAAGTTTAACTGTGCAACAAAGAAAACGAATAAAATAAACAAAAACAAGAGTCCAATTCAAGTTTTTCTTGCTCTGGCTGTATGCCAGTGAATGCACATTTGGTGCTGTTTAGTGAACGTTTGTGTCCAGACACCTCATAATTCTCTGTATCACATCATATAAAACACATTACACCGCAGTCTATTAAAGTTAATGAAGTAATGTTTCCCATCTGCTGCTGAGCTCAGGCATATTATTTCCTTCTCACCGGTGACAAAGACTCCAAGTCCGACCAACTAAAACATTAATAATATTTGAATGTCCTCTTCACAGGTTTAATATGGATACCATTGGCTTTATTTGACAAACCGTCTCAAGTCTAGTTTCCTTAACAGTGTAATTATGAATATTAAAACTGCTTTTCTTCCTTTAATAGATACGACCTCTTCTGGATTATTAACAGCTTCATATGATGACCTTAACATTTAATCCAAATGCTCACTCCTCTCACATCTTTAGGCAAGACATTATCAGGGGTTTCCACAAAGGCTTTAACCATGCAGGTCACACAAGCACCTGGACAAGATGCTGGCAGCATGGACCAGGATTTGAATCCTTCACCTGAAGTGCAAATACTTGACCAGCAGGGCAGGGGCGAGGCTAAACCTGAAAGAGGCAGAGGTTATGATGACTCCGACAGACCTTCAACTGGCAAAATGTTGGCAAGAAATGGCACTAGAGTCTTCAGACGGCCTGTGTTGTCAAGGCCAAAGGTCCCAGGCTCATTACGTGTCAATGGAACCGGAGGTTCGCTTGGAGGGAAAAGGTTTGTCCCTGGCCCTTTGAAAAAAGGCACAGTGGTGGTGACAAATGATGAAGAAAAAAAACCTAAACCAGATGTCCTCAATGTTGGAGACTCTGTGGGAGACCTGAATGTAAAGGGGAGTGATGATAAAACTCCAGCTGTAATTCCTGAGACTGATTCAGAAACAAACAGGCAACGCAGCTCAGAGGAAGCAACTGCTGCGGCTGGCTCAAAAAAGCAACCAGATGTTGGCATTGCCGAGCATGGAAATGACACTCATCCTGCGGCTTCAGAGACAACTGGGGCCGTTCAAAGCCAACAGAAGAAATGCATGAATAAAGTTAAAGTGACACATTTCAGATTCCCCCTGAAGAATAGAGGAAATGGGTGTAAAGAGGGTGGGGCAGAGCTGGAAGGGAACACATTACGCTTGGACGGAGAAACAGACCTTGACTCTAAAACAGATCCCTTACATAAGCTCATAACAGATACTTTTGACAGTTCGAACATCACAACAATATCAGTTCACCTGTCCAAACCTTTGACCATCTCAGGAGATGCAGAATCCGTGAGGAGGCAGATTTTAATGGGATTGAAGCCACTGTCTTCATCCTCATCCTTAATGACATCACCTTCATCATCACATCCATCAACCTCAGATTCATCTTCGTCAACTGCATCAAAACAATCATCTATACTAACATATTTAATTTCATCCTCAACCTCATTACCATCACCTTCCTCATCACCACCATCATCTGTTTGGTCTCCACACTCTTCCAGCTCAGATGAATCCGACTCACTTGGGAGCAATGAACTGGATGTTGATAAAACAAAGACTGTTATTGACTCTCCATCATCTGAAGACAGTGAAGTTCAACCATCAGGAGCATCTGACGAACATCATTTGCACCACACACCTCCAAAACGTGGATACACACATCATCCACGGCTTAACAGAACCCATCCAAGTTTGAACGTTCCTCATCGTTCCCCTACTCATTTCAGCCACATCCCAAGAAGAGAGAATGAGACCAGACTTCTGTCCACAGGGCAATTATTGTTGTCACCATCTTCATCTGCTTCAGATGAATTATCCTCACTTCAGTATGCACCTGTGAAGGATACAAGCAGGGAAGAAGACAGAATAAGAACATCTGGATCCGCTGGAGAAAACCAAAAACAGATGATGACAGGAAGAGAACGAATTCCTATTCGTCGTCCACCTCCAAAAGGGGGTTTCCAACGTCGCCCTTTTTCGAATCGAACTCATCCAAGTTTGACTCATACTCGTACACAGATTGATCAGGTGTTTTCCACTGAACTGCCAATTTCCAAAGATTCCCTTCTGTCTGATAGTGGGCCAGCGGGAAATGGGAAAGAGGGAGGAGATAGGACAAGGATCTCTTTAACAAGATTATCTAATGAGTTTAATCAGACTACAAGAGGAGGTAGTGGAGTGACTTTCTCCCGTCGTCCAAACTTTCGTCGTCCACAACCACATGGAGGATTTTTCCAGAACAGAACCCGTACAAACATGAGACTTCCTCCACAAAGAGGTCCAATACACAAGCCTTCCCCAACCAGGAAGCTAAATGTAGGCAGCCGTTTTCTTACAGCAAGTCAGACTAATGAATCGGAAAAGGATAGCATCCCTGACGACCCTGAAACCCAATCAGGACCGCAGAATGTACACAGGTCCACTCATGGGTCCCAAATTAACCAGTCTGGGAAAGAATTGCATCGAACTGCAAAAGTTAATCAAAGTGCCCAAACAGAAGGCCGCACAACGACTGCCAGCACACAGAATTATGAATTAGGAGAGGGAAATGTTCTGATCCGACCAGAAGAAACCTCAGATTCTGACATCCATAAAGAGAGTATCGATACAGGCCGAAATATCAGTGCTAGAGATCGAGATAGACCTTCCATCAAGCCTGATTCAAAAGCCTCAAGACCAGTCATAGCTGCAAAGAGACAACCGCCACTAAGAACTGTCACAACACAGCATCACAGCATCCACAGTGTCGGTGAGAACCAAAAAGGAGAGCATCTAAAAACAAATCATACTTGGAAAAGTGGATTTGACACTGAAACTGAACAGACAAAAGATGGTGCAACAAATGTTTCTTCTGCAGCCCTCAGAGAACCTCTGGACTTTGTTGGAGTCACCAACCGGACCTCTGATGGATTCACAGTGGCATGGGACTCACCAGAAGGAAAGTACAAAAACTTTGTTGTGAACTTAACTGAAGCTGAGAAGAAAGAGAGGCCAACGCAGGGGGAAAGGAAACAAGAACAGGATGAAGATCAACATACCAAAAGACCAAAATCAGAAACTCATGGTCCTGAAGATGAAAACAGAGTACCTGATAGCTCTGTCACTCAGGTTCCAAAGATCCAAAGCACCACAACAGTCAAACCAACAGCAAGAGATAAGACCTTTAAAAAGGTGCTTCCTGGTTCAGCTCGCTCCTTCCAGTTTGAAGACCTCCCTCCGCAGACTGAATACACCTTGACCCTGCTTGGAAAGGGTCCTGGCCTTCTGTCCAGACTGCACAAGCTTGTCATCAGTACAGGTATAAGCCATTGTGACAGTAGAACAACATGAATTCCTGCTGTGCAATGCTGCAACGTTGCTTTCAGTGTTGTCAAGTCTTGTTCAGAAAACTTGCTCCCTTCCTCTTGATGTCGTCCCCTCCGTAAGTTTCAATCTGTTCAAGGTAAAAAGGCTGTTCATGCCTTTTATCTTCGCTGCACTTTATGTTGTTCTGATTCAAACACACATTCAAGCTGTTAACTAATCACTTGTCTTTAGTACGAATGGAAATATTTGTTTTTCCTTTTAAATGTGTCTTGAAATTCAGTTTCAAGAGTTCAAGTGCTCCTCTGCTCTTGAAAGCTGTAAGCTTTATTTACAGTTTCAGATTTTTCATCTCATCTAAACTTTAGATGTTTTCTCATCTAAACATGTTTACTGACCTATCTGTTTTCATTGTTTATCTGCACATGTTGATGTTGAGCAATCCAATGAAGAAGTTGTGTTTGTGTTAATGCTGTATTTGTGCGCTCATTCTTCAGCTTTCATGAATATGTGAAATATTCATATTCATGAATTACATCATAATAATCAATACACTCTTTATTGTAAACGCACTCTGTTATTTGATGTCAAACCTCAGAGGCAAGATGACACCAGTGGCCACTTTAGCCTGGCGAGACAGTCAACATTAACCCATCTTGGTCTCTTCGGAGTTCTCATATTGGGTTGGCTGGAGGGAGATTCTTATTGGAGCTAGCATCCAGCTCTGCTGGCCTTTAGTTGATTTCCACATTTAGTTTTATTTTTGGGGCACAGTGGGTAAATCCATCTTTTATATACAGTTTATGGTTTGGTAAGGATCAAGGGTGAGGCATTATTTAGAAGCCAGAGGTGGGGCTAAGTATAGCATATTTGCAAATACGCATAAATTGAAATAGCTTTGGGAATAACATCTAGACCATTTTAAACCAGTTATAGTTGCAATTTTTATATATATGTATGTTGTGACTTAAGTTCATTAAGTGCTACAAAAAGTAAAATGGTACATTTGAAAGTACTGAAATCAGTTAAATGGCGAACATAAGAGGTCCCTACATTGAGCCTTGGGGAACTCCAGCACACTACAGTCTGCTCAGAAACTCATTCAAAACAATTCCTGAGGGTAGGACTGACCCAAACCCAATACCAGTTTTCCATCGCTTCAGTCGTATTATGTAGTCAACTGAGTTGACATCAAAAACAACAGTAACAACATAACGCCACTCATTCACTGCTGCTCTGGTCTTCTCTCATTCAGGGTAAGCTAACAGCCAGCTTCACTGACCCCCCTTCACCTCTCACCCAAACCAGGGTAAGACCACGGCTGGTCTCTGTACGTTTCATGGTCTGTCTTTCCCCGTCTTTCCCAAGTACAAAACATGGAAATTCTGAACTGATTTTCAAAGACAACAATAAATCAATGAGTTGATTTATTTTGTAACTGGATTAGTTTGTGTATTGTCAGATGTGAGTGCGTGCCAGTACTGTTCAGCTCAACAGTGTGGCACACACACTATTTGACTTTCAGAATCAAATTATTTTAAAACGCATTTCTAAATACTTAAAACTGTTCAACTTGTCCACTCATAATTGACCATTCTTACAGTTTAATTCTATTTTAAAGGAACATTTGTATCCACAAGACTAATTCAATCGAACAGTAAAAAAACAACTTCCGATGTTTTAAATGTGAATCTCTATTTCCAGCTTTTATTATTATATCCAATTAATATCCTAAATATATTTGTGTTCATTCACTGTAAATAATCTTTCTTCTTTTGTTTCATCATCATTTATGCCTGTCATGCGTTCATTTTCAGGTTTGACTGACCAGCTAACTGCTGTATTAAGACTTTATTCTCTCATTTGCTGCTACCCAGGATCCATCATCTGCAGTTAATTGTTACACTGTTTGTCTGTATATGATTTGTATACTGTATATATGTTTGCACTGTACATATATACACATAAACTCATTGAAGCACTAATAGCAAATGTGTGGATGAATAAATAATAATGTGCGCACACTGTTTTCACTCTTTCAGTGTCCATTTTTGTCTTTTGCTTAAAATTCATGTACTTTTACCTTTTTTCTTTTTTATATATATGTCTTCAGTTTCTCTCTTTTTTCGTTGTTTTATTTCATCCTATAATCACCCTTCTTCCCTTCTTTCCTTTCTTTTAATTACCACTCTCATTGTCTTCTTATTACCCTCCAGGCCCAGAGCCTCCATCTAACATAGTCTTCAGTAAGGTGACGGAAAGCTCTCTGACAGTGTCATGGACCAAACCAAAGAGTCCTGTAAGTGGTTTCAAAGTCACGTACACCCACGCAGATGATGGTAAGAAAAAAAAATCTTATTTAATTTGTTTTTTTAATCAGCTAGAGAGGCTTTTCAAGTTAGCAAGCATACATATTCAGTGTCCAGCCTATAAATGAAACAATAATCCTTTTTGTGTGTTTTTGGCCCATTTCAAAGTTAATAAATAATGGGATAAACTTGAAACTTGAAGTCTATAGCCCAGTAAAATTTGCATCTTTTGTGGATTCTGGAAATATTTTGCTTGTCGATAAAATGGAAAAATTATACCAGGCAGTAAAACTTTCAGCAGTGAAATCATTGATGGATTTCAGTGTGCCACTTCCACTGGCAGCCATTCAAACCTAAATCATAATGCTTTCATGAAAGCTGTTTGAGTGTTTTATATGTTCTATCTTGTGATATGTCACCCAGCCCCTTTCAAGTTTGGGAAAGGGGGTGACCTCCCTAACTTCTTAGCTTGCCATATTGAAATATGCTGGACGAGCTCCACAAGCTGTATTAAAGCGACTTCTGTTCTTTGACTAGTTTAGCATTTTCTAGGTTTCTTGTTAACACCTCACAAAGCTGTTTGATTTATT
>JAOXYM010000018.1:22164027-22175784 GCA_028567055.1 Leptatherina wallacei
ACACACACACACACACACACACACACACACACACACACACACACACACACACACACACACACACACACACACACTATATTACCATGACCTTTCCTTTTTTATATCTAATGAACAGACGTGTCTACGCCCTCCATAATGCATTGACAATATTAAAAAAGGGACTAATCACAAAGATTAAACTTACTTTTCCTCTTCAGGCTCAAGGGATGATGGACCACGAGACCTCCAGGCCAGTAATGTGACCCCTCGCACTGCTATGTTGTCATGGAAACCACCATCACAGCCTGTGGGAAGCTACATATTGACCTATCAGACTGAAGGTCAAGAAATAAAGGTGTGAAAAGTTACTTTACTTCTTTCTTTTTTTTTGCTTTTACTTTTCAGCTCAGGCTGAAATTAATTGTTTATATTAAATTAAATGTCAATTTTATTAAATCATTTCTTTCCATTTATGTTTCTTCATGAAGGATATGGGAGTTGGATGGAAATGTTATTTCCTGAAATATTCATCTCCTTCTGTTGACCTCTCTTGACCTTCTGCATTATCCGTGACAGGAAGTGATTGTGGACGGCACGGTAACGCAGTACAGCCTGAGCAGACTTCATCCTGGATCCCTGTACACAGTGCAGCTACAAGCAGGGGGAGGAGGAGGACAATACGTATCCACAATCTCCACTGAATTCACCACTGGTACTATTCTGATCTCACATGAATACCATAGCTCTTAACTGGAAAAGAGTTCTTCAGTATTTTCCTCGTCTTTCTTCTCCCTCGCAGGCACACTGAGGTTCCCCTTCCCCACCGACTGCACTCAGGAGCTGCTGAACGGCATCCACACTTCAGGCGTGGTGGAGATTTTTCCTCAAGGGAAACTTGGAGCATCAATGATGGTTTATTGTGACATGGAGACAGATGGTGGAGGCTGGATGGTACGAGTCACATCTGAGAGTTGTCATGTGTCCCTGAGCTCTTGCAAATATGCTGAATGCAATCCTCATAAAACTGTCTTACTCAGGCTGTGGAGGAATTACATGTTGACAGCACCAATTTTTGAATTTTTTTTAACTGGGAATGAAACACAGTCACATTTATCTGAAGGGACTGTTGCATTATGGATTGTTTGTAGCTGTAAGTTTTCATTTCATTAATAGTAATGAGTTTGCTCTCTTTGCTGTCTGGTTGCAGCATATCTTGGGGAGTTGAAAGCCGGTTGGTCTCTTTTGTGTTGTTGAGGTTTTCTGTTTTATTTCTCACATGCAGGTCTTCCAGAGGAGGAAGGACGGCTCAGTGGATTTCTTCAGAGGCTGGAAAGATTACCTGAACGGATTTGGGGATTTGAACGGAGAGTTTTGGCTTGGTGAGAGAATGAGACTCTTTAGGACACTGGCACATCTATTCACTGAGTCTGTGTTGTATTTTTTGCTGACAGCAGGGTCGCTTTTGAAAGAATTAATAAATGAATAAATAAGTCTGCTGTTTACTGTTAGTTGGTGGAAACATCTGATGTATAAACAGTGTAAATGGTTAAACATTAAAGTACATGTAACAGCAACATGCTGTGTTGTTTGCTGGGATCATGTAAGGAACACTTTCCCAATACGTCCGTACACGACCGTTGCTGTCTGGTTAGACTTTCTTTAGTTTGGCTAAAACAGTCAAATCTAGTGAAAGAGAGAAAAGATGGAAAAAGACTAAAAGAGAAAAAAAATGCTGACTTTACTGGGAGTAAATGAATGCACCACTGAATACATTTGATCCTTTGTCTGTTTTTGTAGCCAGTTTATTACAGAAATTAAATGTTTTTATTATATGGAGCCATGTGAAGAGGGTTATGAGGCACATTATTGATATTAAAGATATGTTTTAATATTATTTTTCCTTTAGATGCAGTGAGAAAATATGTTTAACATTGTTATGACAATTAAGAATGACCTGATATTTGACTGTAGAGGCTGATCCTAGAGTTGCAGCATAGAAATATTATCTTTAAGTTATTAATCAAGGTGTATGCTTACAAAGGCAAATGTGAATATCATACGGTGTGTAAACAAACCAACACCTAGCATTAACTTCACACTCTCCGTTGGCTAAAAATGTGGTCAGATACAGTAAATGAAAATGATAATAATAATTAATAGGAATTTTATTTAAAAACGCTTTAAAAAAACTCAAGGATACTTTACAACTAGAAGATAAAATAAGAATGGATAAAGCATAAAATAGCATAGAATAAGAAAGAAAAATGGAGAACAGTGTAGATGGACTTAACGCAAGTGGGCAGTCTTAAACAGATGAGTCTTGCATCTGGATTGGAGAGATAGGGAGAGAGTCAATATTTCAGATGTTGTGCAGAACGACTATAAGTAGGTTAAAAGACTGGATTCAGTCACAAGATCTAGTAAGTGTGGTATAAATGCACACCATATATATTTTTAGATGAGTATTTTTACATGTAGTATTGCTACTTTTAGCTTTATTATTATGTGATGTAGCCTTCAGAGTTCACCAGTCAGAACAGAAGGGATTTTTCAGGGACCGGTCGACCTCCTCAGTTTCTGGTTTGACAGGGAACATGTTGGCATAAAAAGCTTCCAACAATCTGTTTGGAGATTCTTACACAACTGAGCTGGGATTGTTTGACAGGAAGTTAAAAAAAATAATATGAGGGATCCAGGAAGCTGGAAAGGGACTTGAAAGTAAACATTTAAAACTGTAATAGTGAAAACCTGGTTCTGTAAGAGATTTCCCTTTTATATGTAGTTTTGTGCAACATGTTTCTGCAAATATCAACAGTTGCTTAAGTACTAAAATAATAATGTATTTAAGACAAATGAAGAAATTCAGCAAATAGCTCAACATTCAGACATACCTGCCATCAAATAGAGAAAAAATATAAAATCAGTTTAACAGAACAGTTCCACTTCTGTTCCTACTGGTGAGCATCAAACAGGAAACTTCTGATAGAAAAATCTTGCAAGCTTCAAACGAATGTGATTTTATTTCTTCAGGTCTGGAAAACCTCCATAATCTGACCGGGATGGCAAAGATGATGCTGCGTGTTGACCTAGGAGATCAAGGCGAGACTGTGTTTGCCAAGTATTCAACGTTTGAGGTGGCCAAGAGGCACTACAAACTGACTGTGGGCGGGTACACCGGCACTGCAGGTGAGACTGAAATGAACAAGTACAGATAGAAAACTGAGGAAAACCAGTACAACATGCCGGCTTAGACTTCCCTCACAACTTTTCTTTCTCTGCTTGTCTTATGGTTTAAGGCGACTCTCTGACTTACCATAACAACGGAGTCTTCTCCACCAAAGACCGAGACCCAGCACCCTCCATCACCCGCTGTGCCATGTCTTATCGAGGAGGATGGTGGTACAAAAACTGTCACGAGGCGAACCTGAACGGCCTCTACGGCATCGACGTCAAACATCAGGTAAACTAATCAGACAAAGCTGAAACCACGACGGTGTTTATATTTACGTGTCCATGCCGTGTGTGCAACTCATTCCACAAAAGCAGGAACCTTAAAAATTAAACCTCGTTTGTGTGAATAATTTGCTCCTGAAATTTGGTGTAAATTCCAATTTATTAGCAAGTAGTGCTGGGACAATATTCTTTCCTCCCGATTCGATTCTATTACGATTTCTTTGGGTGCTCAGTCGATTTAAATTGCACTTTGATATTGCCAATTTTTGGGATTTTTGATTAGATTTTTTTTACCCCAAACCATGTGAAAAAGAATTGAATGATCACGATGTCTACAGACTATATCAGGAGCCATATTTACCCAAAAAAATGCACATCACATGTGAGTCAGATTTAAAGATTTATGCAGCAGCGATATATTTGAACTTGCTGAAAATCAAGCATCTAAATTTTGAAAACACAACACAGCAGCCAGACCATCATTATGCTGCTATAATGCCCGACAAATTAAAAAAAAAAGTTAAAAAAAAATCTTTGGAAAAAAAAAACTGATTTGTTTTAACAAACAAATTTATTTAAAAATCACAAAACAAAAAAATCACACTAATGTGAATAGATTGTTTTATGTATTTATTACCAAAACAGTCCTACAAACTTTGGTTCTAATTTTTAAAAAAAAGTGGAGAAAGTTCCAGTTTTCACAAGGGAAATTCATCGTGGGGGGATCAGATGGAAAGTAAACTGAGCCACGCTGGCTCAGTTTACTTTTAATGTTCTGGGATGTCTTAGTTGAAAATAAAAAAAAGTTTGGACAAAACTTTAAACTCTAATCATATTTATATTTAATTATGATACTGGTGACATGGTTTTAAGTGTGACTGTGTGTGTGTGTCAGGGTTTGATCTGGACCTCATGGAAAGGAAAAGAGCATTCAGTCCAGTTTACTGAGATGAAGATGAGACCAGCAGCCTTCAGGCCTCCAACCACAGGATAAAAGTGAGAAAGATGATATGGACTGCTAAAGACACACGCGGACAGCTGTGTCAACGCGTGTGCGCACACACATTTTAAGAGATGAAAACTTTTTTTTTTTTCATTTGTATAGTCAGTTATCAGTATGTTACTGTAGATTGTACAGATTCCTTCAGCAGCATTTTATAGCAGGGTGACTTTCTCAGTATGTAAAGATGTAGGTCTCACAGATTCCACAACAACTGGTGTCTCACTTTACAGCCATCTCTGATTACCTGTGGCAATACTTTCGGAGGTCTGAAACATAAATTGTAGATACCTTTGGATGAATCCAAAGTCAACTTATGCAAAGCCTCCCTGAGCACAGCCGGACCAAAATAGACCCAGGGATGCTTAGATTTGACCCAGAATGGTGTTAAAGAACAAGTGAGTGCAAATTCTCTGGATATACAAACCACACAAATGACAATATAATGTTTAGTTATATTTTTATCAATTAATAAGCAGTCATCTATAAATATGAATGCTTTACATGTAGATAGAAAGGGAAATCGTTCGATGAAGACAACTTTTGATAAGAAATAAAAGTCTTGCAACAACAGTAGAAACTGTTAGAAAATGAACCGTTTCATCCATTCACGTACATGTAGACCTGCTGCAACAAAAGGACACATTATGCTTAAAGCCTGATTAAACAGAGCTGACTCTGGACCTGATCAATTCCAGGAAGTGGTTCCTTAAACCACTGAACCATTGACTTACCTTAAACTAAAGAAAAATATGCAAAACTTGCACATAATTAGGCCACTAAGCTACTGTTGTCTCTCTCTGAAGTTAGCCAGCTGAATGCTAATTAGCTTAGCTTAGCCAAAAGCTTTGTGATGTTTCTCAGCTCAGTAAGTTTATGGAAAAATTATTTGTCACTATCCCTCGGATTGATCATGCGCCCCAGCTACTTGGCCACAGGGATATCCCTTTGGCTGAATAGTGAGCGCTATGTGGCCCTCTTTTGTTCTGCCATATATTGATCATTGTTGTTCTGTTCACTCGAGCAGAAACTTCTGCCTCCTTCAAGAATTTTAAAGTTACAGGATGTTTTATTAGACAATTCAATAAAAACTGGTGGAAGATAAAAATCTCCAATACCGTTTGAGAGTACAGGTCACATATCAAAGGAGTGTAGGTTTCACAAAGCTACTTCAGCTACTTAGAAATTTCTATCATCTCTTCATGTAAATAGATACATTCTCAGTCTACGGACCTCAGTTCAGTTTGGCACATTTTCAACTGTTTATTTCACAGATAAAAAGACGAATTAATCAAAACACGCTTAAAAGTCAGAGGGGGTTATGATGAACATCTCATCCAGCTGTCCCTCAAACTAAAAGGATTTCCTGACACATTTGGCTATGGTTCAACCAAATGTATGAAATAAATAATGCTATCTTCAGGACCACCCCTGAATCTGGGAAGGCCCTGGCTCAACACTGTCAAAGTCTGGTCTATTTGGTCAACTGAGAAAATATCACAAGGTTTTGTCAATATAGCTCCACTTGCAGGTCGTTCATTTATTGGTCTGTTTGCAGTTTTCAAAGACAGTTTGTGAATAAGCTGATCGATCGCAGTTTTGGTTGATGCAAAAAGACTGCAACTTAGAGGAACCTTTACGTTCATCCATGCATGTTTTGTTTTTGTTTATTTTCATTATTGTTGTTTGGATTATGATTTTCAAGAACTGATAAAAACACATTTCTTTCATTTCATGTTAGACATGAATAATATATGTATTTTATAAAACTTGTATCATTTGAAGCCGGTGAAAAAATCTTTAATATTTCTGGTTCATTTCCACACAATCAAACCAAACAGAACCTGGCTGTGAGTCCATGCCTGTTTAAACTGCCCATTTGTTAGCAAAGCTATTCAGCTCAGCAGCGCCCCCCACTGTTCATTGTAAGACACATCAGCCGCTCCGTAGCAATCTGTGGTGACAGTCAGGTGAGTGATGCAGGTTGTTCCATAGTTGTGGTTCAGCTGCCAGCCGTCCTCGCAGCGTTTGTCCGTGTGTTGCTTTGTTGTCTCATTTGTAAAAGTTTTTTTTCTTCCTCTTTATGTATGGTGCTTCTTAAAGAATACAACAATAAAATGATTGAAACTGAAAAACACTGAGTGGTCTTTTTTTTACTGAAAGTATGAAAAATTAAACACCTTAAATGCTTATGTTAATGTGTAATCCCCATAATCACAGGATATGCTGAAAACATTCAGTTATTGGATTTTATGGTAAACATTTTTCTCTAACTCATGATCAGTACTGTAACTGTAAATAAGAAATGTACATTAAAATCTTACAGCTCTTATTTTGTTCCTTGTTACAAGTATATGATATTTGGTACTTCTGATTTTATTCAAGGAGATTGAAGAGGTTGCAGATGTTGTCTTTATTGAGGATGTTGACTTGATTGCTGAATATTAGTTATAAGTTGTCCACTTTGTTTTCTCTCATTTCTTTTTCATTTAATCAAGTACTAACTCCTGTGTGTGTCATGTGACTAAAACATACAGAAAAGAAAACGTTGAATGTGTAAAAGCATTGTTTTGGGAGTACAATAACCATAAGGTAAATGTGTTTGTACGTTTCTAGCAAAGGAAGAAGGGGCCTGCTGAGAACCAGTAAAACATATTTTGCCATATGGACTTGCCTCTGCTGCAGATGTATATATTGATCACCTTGTATATTTGGAAAGATAAGACTGGACATTAATTTACAATTATACAGCAATAACATGTAGTTTATGTGAAGAGGACAGTGGGTGTAGAAATTATTTTCTAGTGATAAACCTTTTTCATGGCTACGCTTTGTGTGGATACCAGTTTAAAATTAGTTTATGCTGCTATGTTTATCAATTATGTGTGTGGCAAGAAATATTTTTAAATCACCTACTGTATAAATGGCCTTATTCAGACTGGGGGGAGTTCATAAATGATCAAATAAGTAGAGTAACAGCTGGTTGATACAGACTTGTAGTTATGACAACTGAGCTTCCCTTTATTGTAGAAAGTAAAATGTGTCTGTCCACCACTAGGGGGTGCTGCAGAGACATTTAATATTAAATATCCCTTGGGGTTGGATGGGGATTGAGAGAAGGTTCATGCATGAAAGATACCAGATGGTTTTATTACATTGTGTCTCAGGGGTATAATATATATGTATAATAATGAGATTTTTCATCTTAGATGGCTGATGATATTCTCAATAACTTTTTAAAATGTTATCAGCGATGTTTTCTCCAGGAAAGAAAACCAAATAAAAGAAGGGTTTGGCTGAAATGTGGAATCACTGGTAAAGGTGTTGTTTCATCTTCCAACACAGATCCCAGATGTCCTTTTAAACAGCTTTTGTTTTTTAATTGGTCCCCAGGGTTCAGCCTCACCCCTCTCACCCACCCGCTTACCAAGCAGCCAATCACATTGCACCTCTCTGTACCTGCCGGTCTTCTTGTTTACAGGTGTGTGTCTCCTGGGACGGCTGACAGATCGGATGCTGGGAAAGTGATTGGCTGACCATGAGGCGGAGAGGCAGGTCTCAGGTTGAGGAAACTGATCCCAAAACCACAAGACAGGAGACTGCAGAAACACCTGAAAGAGTGAGAGTGTTTCTGTGATTTACAGAGGGGGGAATGCTGAAGAGGTGTTCAAGATCAGGATAAAAGCTAGGGATTTATAAAGCTGGACCTTTCAAAGGGTGGTGTCTATAGCTCATACAGCACAAAGGAAAGCCAACCAAGCTTCAAAAGAACACCAGTAAGTTCTCTTCTCGGACCTGAACGTGTATTTTTCTTGATTTGTTTAGGATTGCAATTACTTTCATTAATTTATCCATTTACTAGTCAGTTTGTTGATTCATGGCAAGGGCTTCAGTTTTACATCTTTGAATATCTAAATAACTCAAAACATCAACATCTAAGTTTAAATACATTTATATGAATTAAATGTATAAATGAACTCAAATTGGATAGAAATTGTAATCTTTTATTTCCATCACACTGTTGATAGTCGACTTTCAAAGCTCTGTAACCCACGACAAAATGGAATCATGTTTGTGGAAGATTTGTTCATATGTTTCCCCTATTCACCAAACTTTGCACATCGTTTCAAAAGCTCACATTTTTTAAAATGCAGCTCTGATTTGCAAATTATCAAAGCAAGATTGATTTTAACTCCATATAAATAAGCCGACATGCCAGAATATGCCAGTGATATGGATCACAAATATAACTGTCAATATTTAAAGGCCTGCTCTTGCAGGTTTTAAAAAACAAATTGGTTGCAATGTATTTAAAAGATATAAAACTTGCAAAACTTGTAAAAATAAGTCTAAGCCATACAAATTACAGATACTTAGACCAGTTTTTGTCTTTATTACATTTGCAGTAGAGTTATTAATACTAATAGCAGCATATTTGGTTCAAAATATATCTATAAATATAAATAAATAAATATACTGTTACAGTTATTAAAAGAAAAGTAGAGATTAATCTCTATATAATTAGGGATTTATTGTCCTTTGGGACATTTATATATACAAAATATTACAAACTTTATTCAACAGTTACATTTAACTCAAAATATTTGGATTTCATTGTCAAACTGTTGTTTATTGATAGAAACATTAACAGTTTTTAAACCTCTAAAGAGATTTATAATTGGTAAGAGGACTGTTTATTACTCCCACTGCCTTTTCAGGACAACGATGATGTCTCCAGATGATCGAGCCCTCGAGGACCTGTTGTTCGGCAGTGAAGTCAGTGAAGAGGCAGAAGGGGCGGAGCTAGACGTTGGCCCAGCTCCTGTGGAGGATACTTCTACAACAGCTAATGTGATTGTGTGACCATATTTGTAACCCAAACCAAGTGAAATTTTAAAGAAAAAAATTTCTGCAGAGAGAAAAACTAATGTTAAGTAGTTTAGGCGGCAGTGGCTCAGTTGGTAGAGCAGGTTGTCCAATGACCAGAAGGTTGGCAGTTCAAATCCCACTCTCACCCCTGTCAACTGTTGTTGTGTCCTTAGGCAAAACACTTTACCCTCCTTGCCTCAATTGTAAGTCACTTTGGATAAAAGCATCTGCTAAAAATGATTGCATAGTATTGTTCCCAAAAGTAGTGGTGGAGCTAGACTTAACATGGGTCGCCAGAGGATTAGCAAGACTTTATCAGGGGGACCGTTTGTTTGTTTGTTGTTTTGGGGCGCACTGTGTTGTGCTTGATGGAACGGGAGCAATGGCTTCTACCCCAGGCAGTTTTGGTTTATTGTCTGGTGGTGATGGTGGCAGACTGGATCCTTGTGTCTGATGCAATGACTTGCATGGCTAGATTCATGTGTCAGTGTTGCTGATATTAGTGCTGGGGTGTGTCCGTGCCTGAACTGTGCCCTTCCTCTTTCCAAAAAAGTCAAAAATATCTCCCTTACTATTCATTATATATCTTCCTATAAAAAAATTAGACAAGCTTTTGTCCACATTTTCATGCCGTAGTTTACTTTATAATCAACTACTAGTCTTGCTAGCCTCCTCCTTAAATTAAACTGGGTCATATAGCTCTATCTTAGCTTACCATATAACTAGATTAATGCTGCTATGTAGCATCATTCTAGCATCAGGTAAATAGCCTTACATAACATTAGTAGTTTCACTTGCACTTGCAGAATTTCTCTTCCTGAAATGAGCAGCCAAATGTCAATATTTTTAAAAGATGACTGATTAGGAAACCACTTTAAAACCTACTGCAAACTGGTGTGGTGACATTGATCCGGGCATGTCTGGAAAGACATTTCTGTCAGCCGCCTGAGGTGGCACCTGGGGTGTCCAGTCACATTTCAGAGGGTCCAGTGTCACCCTGGCTGTCCCACTAGCACCACCCCTGCTCAGAAGCTAACTACCAGAATACTAATTGACTTCACTTAGTAAATAACATTTACAAAATCTTTTTTTTTCTTAATGCAAAACCAGTGAAACCACATTTTTCATGCTCTGATGTCTGAGTAACTAAGCATGTTTCTGGATGTTGCCACAATGACCTATTATATTTAGTAGTATTATATCTCTCATAGGCTACAACGGCTGTGTCCATCCATGAGCCAATGATGTGTGCTGGATGTGGTGAGCAGGTGTGCGACCGCTTCTTCCTATTGGCAGCAGGGAAGGTGTGGCATGGCGTCTGTCTTCGCTGCAGCCAGTGTCACTGTGAGCTGCAGACGCATCCTTCCCTTTACTGGAGAGATGGAAACATCTACTGCCAGCAGGATTACTGCAGGTCAAACTGATTCTCCACACTGACGTCATGTACTTCCCAACAAATCACAACACATCAATTGCATCTCTGACATCTGTGTCTTGCTTTTGATGACCAGGATGTTCGGAGGTGGTCAGTGTGCTCGTTGTTTCCAGCCGATCCCGCCTTCTGCTTTGGTCATGAGATCTGGCGAGTTGACCTTCCATCCCCACTGCTTCTCCTGCCAGGTTAGTTTAAAAGCTTCAAGCTGGTTCTAATTAAAAAATGACAAATAATTACAAATATTTCTTATGATGTTTTGCAGGAATGTGATATAAAATTGATGCCGGGGAACCTGTACTGTATGCAGGGCCCAAATCTCTATTGTCAGTCACATTATTACAATGATGGGGACATTCTGCCAACACAAGACCCTTCACTCAATCCCAATCTGAAAGAAGGTGAGTGAGTTTTTCTGTGTTTTACAAAAAAAAAGGGGGGGGAAACATTTATGGAAGTTGAGTCATTGCAAGTTAAGTAACAGAACTAATCAATGTGGCTGGTAAAAGTGATGGAAGCTGAAAAACGTAACTTTTATAATAAACTTGCTCATCTATGCCTTTTCTTCTTCATTTTCTGGGATCTAAATGCATGTTGGAGATTAGATTTCAATCATCTGTAAAACACTTCAAGACAATCCCAGCTCATCCTATAACCTTCTGATAATTACTGGGTACACTTAAAGAATCACATATGGACATGCAGGTGTCCCAACCTGGCAACATGGAAAATTACTCCAAATGTTATTGCAATAATGTTTTTTATAATGCATTTTTACTTAACATGTTTTCCTGTCACTGTTTAGAACCCCTGGTAAAAATTGAGAAATTACCACACATGAAGGGTCTTCAATAAGCTTTGTGATAAGGTTTTTAAAAAAGATAGGCAGATGTAACACAAAACAATTCTATTTAATAAGTGAATATTATGGATTTGCAAAAGATATCTTAAATAAACATTAAAGACCCTCTATATAACTTTTCAACCTTAAAACTCTGCTTTCCGGACTCATTTGATGACACAG